>JAECUM010003461.1:0-84321 GCA_016617855.1 Megalonaias nervosa | reverse complement strand
ATGACAAAAATTAGAGTTGTTTCCGCCTGATATACCGCAGTAGGCATTCGCATAAAGTATAATATAACTGTAGAAAATTGTCAGCAGGAAATTTGTCCAAAAAAGTTGCTAAACAAATTAATACAGGAAATGTTAAATTCCGCTCTCATAGTTTGGAGCACACAGCTTTGCACGTCGAATGGTATCGTGAGCAACTCACACACGGTTTTAAAAAATGCGTTTACTTTAAAACAGATATTGTTATCATTAGTTTCCTCTGTAATATTTTCCTTGCATTATCTCATTAGATAATCTTTAATCAGTCAGATGCCTGTTTAGCTGTCGATTGTTTGTTTCATGTAGCCGTAATGTAAGAAGGGGTTATTTATTTTTATCTTTATTTTCTCATCTTTCCGATTAGACATATTACAAACCAATGGGTAAAGCAGGTTGGTAGAAAAACTACAAATCATCAGACTGTGACACACAGACATCGATATCATTTCCAACCACTACACCCCTCCCGGTTCAATTACAAGCTGGAATAATATTTTGAATGAACCAAAGCTGGAATCCCTTTGCATCTTTTCTGCGAATTTGTTATGCAAATCAGAGAGGAATGTAATTGACTGGCCTTGAAAATTGGCATAAATATTAAAACACAATTTACATTTATTTTTCATAGGATAGCGATCGAGAGAAACGGTGCTTTACACTTAACTTTTTGGAAACCCTTCAGATATAAATATTTGAAGAAAAAAAAACAACATACTTTAAATTTGAATTTCATACACTGAGTAACTTCATAGATTTGAAGACATTGCTTTACCGTATAGCTAATATTCGGGGACACATCTCACATGTATAGTGTCATATCTATTCCAAATCTGACTTTGCTTATATGAGCAAAAGATGACATACAAAGGAAGAACTTGTGCGAAAGAAATTTGTTTGTTGTGGCGACTGAGAATACTGCATATGTCATAAACAGCTTTGACCTTTCGATGTATGACGGGAAAACGTCATAAGCATTTTATTGTAGTTGACGTGATAGTGCTCCATGAATCGTAGCTTTTGTATCATTACACAAATAATAGAAATATTTAAATCTCATTCCGACCACACTGTAAGATATACAACTCTTTAAGCAGCACACAGATTAAATCAACAGCTCCTTTTCAAGCAATCGTCTTAAGAACTTAGCAATAAAAAATTATCTAAACTTATTTAACAAATTTTAAAAGTTGCTTGATATTATACATAGTTCATACTTTAGTTAACTGGTATGGCAAACAGTTGTATTATGTGCGATGTGGAAGTGTAATATCCAGCGCTTTCCAGTAACCAATGGGGTGAGGCAGGGGGGTATTCTTTCCCCTTTGTTATTTAATATATACATAGACAAGTTAAATCGTATACTGGGCCAGTGTTACGTAAGGTTACGTCTGCCACCAAATGTGTTGTTTCTTAACAATTTTAGTTTTGCTGATGATATGTCACTGATAAGTCCTTCTATCACAGATTTAAGGAAATTATTGAAAATATGTGAACAATACGCATTAGAGAATGATCTCATCTATAATACAAAAAAAAATCAGTATGCATGGTCTTTCAGCCAACTTCTTTTAAATTGCCATCACCTCCCCTTGTACATCTTAACGGCAATACTCTTACGTATGTCGACAGTTATATGTATTTTGGATCATATTTTGAAATCCAATCAGTCAGATAATGAAGATATGATGAGACATTATCGATATTTGTGTACTCGGAAAAACATGTTTCTACGCAAATTTAAGAATTGTTCATTGAGTATCAAAATTAGATTATTCAAATCTTATTGCTGCACTATGTATTGTGCTCCACTGTGGACAAACTTTAGTGAATGTATGAAAAGAAAACTAGTAATTGGTTATAATAATAGTCTTCGTTTTCTATTAGGTCTTCCTAGATGGAACAGTGCCTCCAACATGTTTGTAAATTATAATGTATTCAGTTTCCATGAAGTAATGAGAAAGTATGTATTCTCAATGATAACAAGAATATCTAATAGTGAGAACTATATATTGAAATCACTTTGGAACTATGACATCCATTTATATTCTCATATTATTAGTAGATGGAACAAATTACTCTTTAAATGTGCCACTTAATTTCATTCTTAACAATGCAGGGCGCAGTTAATTGTTGTAGATGTATCTGTATACTTGTACGTATGATAAATATGTTCTTTTATGTTTACAATGTTTTACTTTATATCCATATTTTAATTTAGATGTATTGACTATGTAGTCTGAAATCAAGAATTCTTATCTTATCTTAACAACATAATCTTAACGATTCGCCTCATATGTTGCATGCATATTCTATATCTACACGCATCGCTTAACGTAAAACTCATTTATGGCTTAACCAAATGCAAGAGCGACAAAGGTGAATGGCGAACTATTTGAAAAACGTGTCCAAGTACTTGTCAGTGTTTCCCCACCCTCTAATAATGGAGAGTATTTAATTTCATTAAAAAAAACGTCCATTTTAAGTCTAGAATTGTACACTACGATATATATTAATCTGTTCCAAATTTATTAATTAACAATTTACAGTCTGTATGTACCAATTATCCTTATTCGTTCTTATTTGATTTTCGAAGCGAGCAGATCGTAAACATTTGTTGATCTCCATCCAGCGAAAGCATGAATTCGCAATAAAATACGAAATCTCTTTGAAAAGATGGACGGAAATGGTATTCTATATACTTAAAATTTCCAAATAATTTTGAAGGTGCTCATCAGTAAATGTGCTGTGAAATAGTCATCAATATCTGAACAGACTGTATCTAAAGCAGGACGTTTCTGAGGACACTTGTTCAAGGGCATAATGTTCATATTTTCTCTTTATATATGAGTAGACATGACCTTTTGTTGCTCAGTCTAAGTCATTTGTCTTTTAAGATGTGTTAGATGGAACAGGTAATTGCCACGAATAGGTAACTACTGCATAGAAAACAAGCAATATATGTTATAGTCAAATCTATGGAATTATCCACATTTTCAGGAATATTGGTATTTTAGTAAGGTTATCGAAGGTTTTCAAACAATTGAAGGTAGAAGGAATTTCTTCATCTATTCGGTTAGGTAAAAAGAATTTAAAAATGACCAAGTATCTTTGCTACAATATGAATCAAGATTTCTCCGGGAAATAAGGAAATTGTTATGGAATGCATTTTCAAGCATTACATGGATCTATTATATTCGCAAATGACAGGCATGGAAAATGTGCGCACTCAACTTTAATATGTTTCCAAGACGACGGACTCTACTGAATATTCCAGTGGTAAGTTAAACTGCTAGTGTGCTTAGTTGGATTTCCCATGGCAAATCTTAGAATCTCGCCTAAGTTATTGATAGCATTACACGTCACACTAGACAAGTAAGAAGTCCCTTAAGATCCAATACAGTATTTATGTGCTTAGAAATAGTGCATTGCCTTCTGAAGGCGTGCTTTGCTGCATTGTTAATTGCCTGTTTCAATCGCACGCTTATTCTACGAAGTCGTGTATATACAATTAGAAAAACGCAGTTGAAATAATAGTATTAAGTTACAATCTAAACAAATCAACATTCTTACCACCTCTTACAACTACTAAAAAATCACAAATCAATATAGTCATCTTTTTCTATAGCAGTTTCTGTACACACAAAAAACCACGTTATATGTGTATTGCTAAATCCACCAATAAATCTCTCAAGAGGCACAGGTGTTTGCCATCTTCCTGAGAAAAGAAATAACGATTACACAAGAAATGCATGGATGCAAAGGGTATTTAATACTTTCTAAATGTTAGTAGGTTGTGCAACAATGTTCTTTACTAATTAACAATACGGCAGTGCATCCTCTGAAAGAACTCCTCATATACCGCGACACATTTTCTCAGTTTGAGTATCCAGTTCTTAAATGCTATTTTGCATCTACTTTTTGTATATCGTTCATACAAGGTAAGAATGCACTTTCAGTCGCATGGCGGTTTTGAAATCAACTGCATGTCTAAGAATTTTTAATACCAGGATTCAACAAAAAGATCACTTGGAGCTTGCAAGGTTTTAGATGCCGTGTCCCTTCAGGAAGTCTGTCGCTATGGCGATTTATGCGCAGGTGCGTGTTCATGCAGTAGATGGATACATCAGGTACCGATGTGCGGACGGGTGGATAGATAATGTTTGACAATGTTTGGAAATACTTTGGAGGCATATGCATTTTCAGTGATACTCACAGAGCCAGGCACAGGTACATGGTCTATTGGACCTTTTGCATCTAATGAAATGCGTATGAAACTCTCTAGATAGTCCGATTACGTTGATCGATTGGTGGTCTCAGATTGATGTCGCCTACTGATATTTTAATATGTTCTCTCGAATCGGATTTAGAAAAGTAAGTATATCAATCTTTTATCGTATCTGACAATCTCATTCAAACGTCTCTGGTTACTCTTGTGATATTTGGCGAATAGCTATTTGGTGATTTCAACCCGAGTCTTCTTTTGATCAGCCGTTAGCAAGCGCAGGATACATCTTGTACCAACCGTTTTTAGCACCAAATGATTCTGCAATATATTAAAAACAGCAGGCAAGTTAATGTCTGTGATATGAGAAATATATTTCACTGCCTAATAAGGATCTTCACAGCAGCCACTTCCTGCTCACCAGTAAAGGGCAGAACGGTCTTCTAGATGGTGGGTCATCTTCAATGGATTCGCGACCATCTCTTAAACGATGAAACCACCTAAGAATTATAGAACATTACAGCGATTGTGCATCCACAGATTTTATCCAAGTCGTCTTGATAGCATTTAGAGAATACCCTAAGAGCGCCCGGATTGTACAATATATATCACTTGCATCATAGTAGAATTTTTCCTCCTTTTCCGACACTTCTTCAGGACTCTCATTTAGCTATGCTACGTCACACGCATATATGTGCAGGCGTCCAGCGTACTGCACGTGCAGCAGCAAATCATTTTATAGAACCTTATTTCGTCTATCGATTAGCGCGTTAAATATATTGACAGGTTCAAAGAAACAAACACTTTAGTTATTCTAAAATATTCAGACAATTTCGAATACCTCTCATAGTAAGTAATGGAAAACGAACATTGAAATAAACGTTTAAACTGTTCAAAAACATAGTCCAACCTACATTGATCAGTGGTTCATGGTCATGGTCTGGAATAATGATTAAACAACGATTGTCTTCAGCTTCAGTTGCAGCATGTGGAACGTGCAAAATATGGCCGCTGTAAAAGGTAACTAACTGATTAAAGTTAATTGATACAATAGTTTGGATCACTGGACCTGGACAAACTTTACTGCTTAAGAACTTTGACTGATTAGTATATGTTACCTTTACAGAAGGTTTGACTGTCAAACTTGTAAGATATTCCCTTTTGTTTAATCGCTTCTGTCTGAGTGAAGTTTCTCACCACTAGAGTATCACCATTTGAACTGAAGTTTATTTCTTGTGAGTTCCATTAGTCGACAGTTGTAAATGGATCAAAGGTTTTTGTTTATTGATATATTTCAGGAAACATATTTATCTTCGACAATCTACAAATTACATGTTATTCAAGATTTATTAATAATAATTACCCTTCACAGGATGTGGTAGGCAGAGGAAATGCTCATCTACTTATTTTGACTTGAAACGTGATGTGTGTGATGTGATTTGGATTTTTAACGTTAAAAATTTTTCAGTCATATCTCTACGATGTCTGCAGTGTGGCAGTTTATAGTGATGTCTAGCACTGGGGCATCATGCCGCAGACATGTAGCATGATGTCCCGCCCGGTCACATTATCCTGACACCAGGCCAAGCGGTCCTAACACTAACCTTTGATATGACTCGGCAGGGGATCGAACCCACAACCTCCCGCATCCGAGGCGGACGCTCTAACCACTAGGCCACCGGAGCGGTTTTTGACTTGAAACAATAATAAAATTATTTGAAATAAGGAAAACGAATAACTTCTGCACCGATTAGCACCTTGATATATTGGTATGCAGGAAAGACATCCGCATTTATAAATATTTCGAAATAATTCATAAATATATTCATCTTGGAGAAACTTTAATCTTTTATTATTTTTATGCAAGAGTTTTATTTTGAATGGACAATATATGTTTGTAAATCGAGTTAAACATTCTGGAAATTATGTTTTAGGCTGGACCGACATTATGTGTCAGAACAATGGCATGGTGGTCTCATACTTTGCCAGATATTCATGAGGGATGATTTGCATATGATTTTAAGATTAGCACGTCCTTCACACAATAGCATGAGAGATAAACACACAAGATATATAAACCCCAGTTTTGCTAAATAGCAAATCGAAATGTTTAAACAGATTGCATGAAAGATAACAAAACAAAACATATAAACCCGATATTTGATAAATATCTGATGAAAATGTCTTTAACAGCAGAAAGCGTAAACTGGATAACTGAACAATAAATTTATGCAAATTCTGTATAAACATGAAGATAATGTACAACGTAATTGCTGCATGTGAACTTTTCTCATTGCTTCTTCACTTATACAAATTTAAGTGTAGTAATGGACGCATGCTAAGTAATAATTTCTCAAGAGATAAAATATATAAAAATAAAAGATGTTATCATATGTGTAGTTTGGAAACTTAGAATCTTCTGATCCAAAATTCATGTTTGGCTATCCGATTGGAGATCACTTGAGGAATTCACAAGACTACTTTAAACAGTCTTATGAATTTCTTATTGTTGCGACAGCTGACGTGTGCTTCATACAGTGCTTTTAGTACATACATGCTAGGCATAAATAAAGAAATATATATTTGTCTTGTCATAGTACGACGATTCTGAACGATGCTTTATTCTATGAATCCTTTCAAAGACGACAACCTGAAAATCTTTTCACGTACATTTCATAACTTTATAAGTTTGAAGAAATTGTTTGTGTTCACAATGTATATCATCTGTTTGGGCATACAACATGCATATACAGTATCATATCTATTTCAGAAAAAATGTCTTAAGTGAGCAAACGAATGACGCACAAGCTAACAAATAGTCCAAGCAGTCGTTTCATGTAGAAAGCGACAATACCTCAGACATAAAAACACTTTTCAGTTGTTTCATCATTCTCGGTCTTCATAGATTTGCCGGACCGACATATGATCAAAAAGACATTTAACTTGTTATTCTATCTGATATGTGACTGCTCACTGAATCTAAATTTCAAATAATTACACAACTAATTGAAACATTTATATTAATCAAACCTCCTTGCAAGATATACTATGCTGTAAAAACATCTACAATTATTTCATTGGCTCCTTTTTACAATTTTTTGCCATTAAAATTTAGCAATAAAACATCGTCAATTCATATTTGACCATATAGTGTTAAACATCTGCCAGGAAACGGAGCATACATTTTCGATGTCTGCATGCATCACGTGCAATGCTGCATAAGGTCAGTTGCTAGCCGTTTCTGTAGCTTCTGCTGGTAATAATAATCTTGAAAATCCATTAATTAGTGATTGTCCTTAACCAAATCTGAAATCGACCCATCTTTCATCAGCCAGCAAAAATCAGTAAAACGCTACATCTTCATTTACATTATGATAAACGAAATCGTTCAAATGACATTGGTACAAAAATTATCAGGCGAGATTCAAATATGCAACAGCATCCAATTCTAAACTGAAGCAAGAACGGACCATTTCCGCCACATTTACTTCTTACGTATACTATTACTGTTCAATATATTCCTTTACCCACCCAGAATCTCTCTCTCTCTCTCTCTCTCTCTCTCTCTCTCTCTCTCTCTCTATATATATATATATATATATATATATATATATATATATATATATATATATATATATATATATATATATATATATATATATATATATCCCGCGTTGTTGTAAAAGCTGTTGTTTTCTGTCCATATTCATACATCTTTTGTCAGCACTTCCAAATCCATCAGGGAACACAGGGAACATTGAAGCAGAACTAAATCGTACCTTATTTAAGTTTGTGTGGGGTGGAAAAGTAGAGAGAATTATGCGTGATATACTAGTAGCCCCGGAGAATGAGGGAGGATTAAATAAGATATACATCTATTTATTCATCAGGTACATTAAGAAAAGATGGGTCAAAAAAATTACTGGAAACGAGGATGGAGCGTGGCAAAGCCTAGTCAATACAACTATATTCACAAATATGAAGGATATTTGGAATTTAGGGCGGAAAGAAAATTAGAAGAAATTTGTAAGCCCATTAATAGCAGCTTTTCGAGAGATGTAATTTTGGCAGAATTGAATTGGAATGAGGATCCGCAAAATCTAAATGAATATTTATCACTGAGCTTTTAAATTTTTGTTACACCTAGAAAGTTCCATCAATACAAATCCTGGAAAGAAGCCCACATTGAAACTTTTAATGATTTAGTTGATGATCGCGGTAATTTAATACTTTTTGAAATGATAAAACAATTACTTTACCTACTAATGAAAGATTTTGACTCCAGCTTGCCAGAATTCTTTTTGCCATTAATAATTTCTTTCTATAATTAATTTCCACCAGTTGTTGTAAGTCTAGAGAAAAATTGATGCGAAGAAGTGTAAAGATGGAATAAGATCAGTTTAGTTCCATATCAGGACATATTCTTTCATTAGAAAATTTCTTGTTTCCAATCTAAATAGTATTTTTTGTTATGTTACATTTAAGCCCTACTAATAGGAAAATGTCTTGCAAGATATTCATAGTTCCTTTAAGAGAATGTTGAGATCCATCGAGAAGAATAAAAGCGTCATCAGCATACTGACCTAATTTATACTCACTGACATCAAAGACGAGACCCCAAACATTTGCATTGTACTTTAAACTTATAGCCAAACTTTCAACACTGATAATAAACAAATCAGGGGCAAGATGATCCCTTTGACGACATCCTCTTTCAAGACTAAAAAATAATGACATATTTCCAACACAACTTTTAGAGTTATTACAAAACAGCTTAAACCACTTACAAACAGAATCACCAAAGTTAAAAGATTGTAAAGCTTTATCCACAAATCTCCAGTTAACTGAGTGAAAGGCTTTTTTGAAGTACATTAACGATAATAAACCGTATCTGTTTTCATTCTCTAGTTGATCCATAATATCGTATAAGAGCCTGGTATTTTCTCCAATGAATCTACCTTTCGTAAATCCTTTCTGGGTATCGCTGATCATTAATGGAAGAACTTTCTTAATCCTAGCTGCAATAGCTCCAGAAGCTATCATATAGTCAATATTTAGGAGTGAAATAGGTCTCCAATGTTTTTAAATATCTTCGGTCTTTTTCTTCTTTTGCTAGACATGTGATGACTCCTTGAGTCTAAAAATCTGAGAGTTTTCCTAAAGTGTATCCATAACTATTGATCTGCATAGAAATCCCCCAACAGTCTTCCAAAAGAATTTATAAACATCTACCGTAATCCATCTGAGCAAGGACATTTCCCATTTTCCGTCCGTTCTAGAGACATGCTGTATTCATTCACTACAGGTAGATCATCGCATGATTCACTTCCCTCTTGACTAAGTTTAATATTGTGTAAAGTTGGCAGTTAAATGTACAATAGATTTGGCAGTTAAACATTAATAAGAATTATTTGGGGTGGGTGGGCTGGTTTGAAGAGACAATATGTTTATTGATCTAACTAAACATTTTGAAATATAGTTGACTTTTGTAGATTGTGGCATATGAAGTGTGAGAAAAATAGTATGTATCTCTGTTTAGTTGCCTGGTCTTTACGATGATTATAAATAAGTGATAACATGAGAGATAGTCACATAATGCATACCAACCCGATTTTTATCAAATATCTCATCAAGCCATCTTTAACTGAAGAAGCAAATGAGGCTATAGCACAATAAATACAATCAGCCTTCCTACAGACATGGACACCATTTACAAAGTAAGTGCGCCAAAATATATCAGCCTTACTAATTGCTTCTTTCTTTTAAAACACTGCAGTGGAATGCTGGAGATGCTATATGATAACTTTTCGAGAGATAAATATCCTTAAATAAATCTGCCTGACAGTCTGGGACACAATTATCCTCCGGTGTAAATAATATTTTAGCTTATCTGGCAGGAGATTATTTAAAGAATGCACAAGATGACAATAACAACTTTTGGGAACTGTTTACGCATGCCTCATACAACGTTTTCAGTGCATAATACATACTTGGTGTAAATATAGATATAAATCCATTTACTTGTAAAAAGATAACGATTCTGCACTACTCCGTTTTCAATTCAAACGTTGGGAATGCTATTGAACAAGAGAAGATTAACCAGTTTTTACATATAAATTTCATACACTGTGTAGATTTGAACACACACCGTGTTATGTTCGCATTGTGTATCGTATGTTCGGGTACTGAGTTACGTATGCATTCGCATATTTATTCCAAATAAAATGTACCTTTGCTTAAATGAGCAAAAGAATGGCGTACAAGAAAGAAATGGTAAGAAATAAAAACCGTCTGCTGAAAAGAGCGAGAATACTGCAGATGTCGTAAACGCATTTTATTTCTTTCATTATTCGAGAGATTCGTAGATTTGACAGCTCAACTTATGACGAAGATAGAAACTTATGTTTTATTGTAGCTGACGTCTTACGGCTCTGTCAATCATAGATTTTTAAATCGGTATACAAAATAATGGAAACATCTAAATATAAATCTAGACTCTTTTTTAGATTTACTAAGTTTTAAACACCACATCAGTTACTTCACTGGTTCGTTTACAAACGTATTGTGTCAGGATAATGTGACTGGGTGGGACATGATGCTACATGTCTGCGGCATGATGCCCTAGTCCTTGACATCACCATAAACTGCCACACTGCAGACATCGTAGTGATATGACTAAACATATTGTTACAGCTACTTTAAACACACACACACACACACACACACACACACACACACACACTTCACTGGTTTGTTTACAAACGTCTTCTCGAAAAACATTAGACATATACAAATTGTCAAACTAATTTGATTATGCAATGTTAAAGATCCACCATAACCATTAACATACATATCACATGCCTTCATCAATCCTTCAAAGTAAAACACCGTTTAAGACTTAATCAAGTACAGGGGTGAGAAGGGTGAATGTAAGTATTAGAAAAGATGGATAGAAAAATTGTAATACAATCTTGTACCAAAATAAAAGCTTAAACTGAGACAAAGATTACCCAACATAAGTTGGTCGGTGATATATTGCCGGCAATTGCGCATAAACACATATATACGCTCAAAGTAATGAATGTTTATCAATTACTACAGAAAAAAACATTACACCCTTAAGATATTGTCAATATTTTCCCTACTAATAGCTGAATTACAAATGATATTTAGGAGAAGCAGCAATTAATCTTGATAGAATAAACAGATTGTATTGCTTAAATATATCAAATGGGTTTTGGCACAAGTTCTGACAATTTATATAACTGATGGTGTTTATAGTTTAGGCACCGATTTAATTCTATCAAAGGAAATATTTGTAAAACTGAATACATATACCCATGCACGAAAGTTGTGACTTCTATCATTTTTATGTCTATGAGAACTGGTGTATTTCATGTTCATTGACGTCGATTTTAAAGATCTTGCAAGGAAAAACGTATTCTGGGTTGAAATGCATTTCGATTCCTATCAAGTGTCGCTGGTAAACAGTAAAGTGTACGTTAGAATCTTTGCAGTTCGACAGGATTTTTTGAGCCCTGTCTTCGGATAGTACTAAATAACACTGGTCAAGATCCATGTATCTGCATCCAACATGCCGAAATAAAATTCTACCCACTGCAATGCATTAGAATGCGATCATCAACGTGCATATTTTTCTGTGCTTATTAGAGGACGAAGAAACAATTTAAATAAAACCTTCGCATGACAACTTTTTCTGAGATTTTTGAACACATTTGTTTGCGCGCCCACCCACCTTCCATCTATAAGTGAAAATCAGTAAAGCTATAGTTTCTACCCAACGAAAGATCAACGAAATCTTTCAAAATGATGGTAGTAAACGCTTATCTGGAGAGAACCAAATATGTAAAACAGTAATAGAAGTGTGGGCCATGTTAGAATTACCAAGAATGTCCTTATGAAAAGTTAGTTCTTGCTGCAGGGCAACCCATAACAACTGTTACATTGTCCTTATTCTCAAACCAACCAGCATCAATATTTTTTCATAATAAATCTCATGTCCCGCAAGACCTACCAATGGCAGTTGTACTTTCATGACACCTTTGCTAGTAATGATTGAATTATTGTGGAATAACTTATCCATACCTAAACTCTAAATAATTTAACCCACGGACAATCATAACAAACCATTTAGTGCTACCTTACCGGTTTGCAGTATATCTCAAAAACATTTCCCATTTCTTCCTATCAACATATTTTCCATGAGAAAACAAAAATTTAAAATGTTTTTTCTTTTTTTTTTTCTTTTTCTTTTCCTATAAATTTCGTGTTCCACAAAGCCTTCCAAAGACGGTCATACATTCATGACACCTTTGCAAATAATGATGGAGATACTGCAGAATAACTTCCATACCTTTAGTCTTACAAATCTACCCCATGGCCAATCACACGATGCTTTAGTGCTGCCTTAAGGCACTACTATATTGTTCATAAATGCTGGGTTTCCCCTTTCAAACATTTCTCAAAGAGACTCAGTTGCTTTACACATCAGAGCATATATGTACAGGCTACATTAAAGTGCAACACAAGTTTCAACTCTTTACAAATAGTGCATTTCCTTGCATTTTTAATGTTCAGTTTCAATTACACGCTTTCAGTACAGCGTGATGTAAATGCCTGTAGAAACCACAGCTCAAGTAATATCATCAGCAATCTCAAAAGTCAAAACTTTGAAGTTCCTACCATCTACCTTAACTTTTTAAAAATCACAATAAAAAACAAGCGACATCTTTTTGGATCTATCCAGAACAAATATCTTGCGAAAAGAAACTTAAATGTGTCCTCCTACTGTGTGGCGGAACGGGGGTAGGAGTTGTCCTGGTATACTTTTACTGGAATATGTCCTCATCCTGTTTGGTTGTCTAAATAGGGGTAGGAGTTGTCCTGGTAGACTTTTACTGGAATTTGTCCTCATGTTATGTGGCGTCTAAAGGGGGGTGGGGTGGTAGGAGTTGTTCTGATAAGTATACTTTTATAACTCGGTTCATAATATCCTTTCAACACCGCACCTCTGTTCTAAACCGATATGCACAATTACACGCCTTCGAAGATATCTACACGACTAATAATTGTAGCATATACCATTCAGTCTTCCATGCATTGTCCAATGTTATACTGATAAAATCGTAACGTATAACTTTCATTCCTCCATACATAATACAATGTTATACCGATATAATTGTAGCATGCCTTTCATTCTATTATGCATGCTACAGTGCTGTACCGATATAATCATAACCGATATCTTTCTGGATATGCTGTCGGGTGAACATGAATACAGACAAAAGTACCTGTTAAAACAAAATAAAGTTTACGTATCAAATTTCACACGTCACGCTTATTCGATTCTTTTCTTGTCTCAGATTAAAATTCATCTATAGGAAGGTCTGGCAACGCTATTGCACGTGAAATTATGCCCTATCTGATAGAATACTTTTGAATCCCATATTCAGGCCTAATTAGATATAACTTTACTTTAGGAGAAATGAAATTTTTTAAGGAATATTATTCGTTGCAAATACAAGGATTATTTATGATATATAGTTATCACTGAAGAACTACATCTGTCTCGTATCGTACAATTTATTAATTTTGAACAAGCTTTGGATTCCTTTTTCATGGAAGTTATTTATTAGAGTCCGAACCTGCCATAATATATGAGAGATAATATGACACTGGGTAAAAACTTCTTTTTATAATATCTCTTCAGATGGCTGTCAGAATGGCTTTATATCTGAAATTATTAATTTTTTATGGCTGTAGACAGTATGATCAACTATCTCCCTTTTCTAAATATGTGCAGAATGTTGTCGATATTATTAAAACTAATAAGAACATAACGGGTATTAAACTAAAGGGAGCATAATATTTACTCAGCAGTTTACTTTGATTATTGATGGTTATTTCCAATCTCGTTTTATGATATATTTCATTTTGAGATATTGAAATATATCGGTGGGAGAAAAATTGTCGCCAATGTCGCAATACCACTTTTATCGCCACAGTGGCGACACCGCTTTTATCGCTACAGTCACTTTTAGGACAACTTTCTTTTTCCATTTAGAAAATATATCTGCCATTATTTGTGTCTATCAGACCTGTAGTTCAATATTTAAGCCTAGTTCATTTTTCTTCTTTTACTACTCATTCTATCTCCCTCCCTCCTTTCCACTCTCTCTCCCTCCACATCAAGATGTAAATATTTTAAATGTGTCTCCTGAAGACCCTCGGCTGGAGATTTATGCAGTTAATGAGGTGCCATCAAGAAATACTTCAAGACTAATGTGTGAATGTTTCTTAGATTTTTAACGTAGCTTGAACAATTTTGCAGTCATATCGCTACGATGTCTGCAGTGTGACAGTTTTTAGTGATGTCTAGCACTGGGGCATCATGCCGCAGACATGTAGCATGATGTCCCACCCAGTCACATTATCCTGACACCAGGGCGATCAGTCCTAATACTAACCTCTTAATGCTGAGCGCCAAGCGAGATAGCTGCTAGTACCATTTTTACAAGTCTTTGGTCTGACTCGGCCGGGGTTAGATCCCACGACCTCCCGCATCCAAAAGCGGACGCTCTAACCGGAACGGTAGACAAAACTAATGCCAATCAGCAAAATGTAGACATCAGATATTAACTTGTTTATAATTAGTTTTCTCCATAATCATGAAAACTGTCCGTTAGTGAACATACATGACCTGTTGATATGTGTCACCGTATCTTATTGTATATCTGTAATACTCGGTGACAAACAATAAACATTCTTTATAAAAGAAAATCTCGTAGTAAAATATAGTAATAAGATGATCTTTTGTGTAAGAATTTCAAGTCCCATAACAATCGTGTTTGAAACGAACATTAAATCATGCATTGATTGCAAACCGAAATTAAGTGACAATCAAACATGGGAGACAGCGTTTGCTACCGAGCTAGACTGCAAGTTTGCCAAGGTCACACAAAAATCTACATTTGACTGTAGAAATAAACAAAATGGAGAAAGAAAATCCTTCCAACTAAACTCACAACTATTCATATTTTTTGTTTAAACATGTTACGCTCTGCAGTCTGTCAGATACAACCGTTCTGTTAAGTTTAGTGTTACCCCATTCCGACAGGAACATTCGCGCATCAAGTATTGATTTCCGTACGAACACTGTCATTATTTTGACAAAATACGCAAATTTAATGCATGATATGTAAAGGCTAAAGTTGTGAGACGTCGCTGTCCCGAAAATATTGTAAAATTTATGAACTTCTTTGTATCGATGTTGTAATACAACTGTTAATCGCGTTGGCAGAAAATAGAGAAAACCCATGCATATCGATGGCTTTTGCCTTTAAAATATACAACGAATAGAAAATCTACGGTCTTTAAGTAGATAAAAGGAAATATTTCACTTGTGAAGTGGAACAATTTTATATTGTCACGAGTAACGAGAAAGCGTAGATATCTTATACATCTTCAATCTATATATTAGATTTATTTGCAATGATCTCAGGCCTGAAAAATCAATATTGCCTAAACAAAATCAGCCTGAATGGGACATAAGTATAGTATAGTGTAATGTAGTGTAGTGTAGTGTAGTGTAGTGTAGTTCAGAAACCTTTTATCATAGGTTAAAACTAATTTGTTATTGAATTTACTCTGTTGGTAATAATGTTTTCAGGCGACTTAAATAAAATGGTAAATATAAATTTTGAAAGTAAGAGACGTGATGAAAAAGTTTCTGAGACAATGGACACGGGCACTAAAACCAATTATCAATTGAAAACTTGCAAATATTCATCATATTTATATTGAACTTAAATGTAGATATAATTAAAAATGAAATTGTTCCAGAACACCCTCAAACGAAAGTTAGCAATGAAAGATACGAAAATATTTATATTAGCTCTAAAACCAAATCGGATTTATCGACTTCTAACAGCTAGTAAAATATTTGTTCACTTATTTGAATGCGAAATATGCAAGATAAAATAGCCTTGTCACAGGGGGTCAAATCAAACGAAACAACAATATGTTTTGGCGTGTTGCTTTATTGACTTAGAAACTTTTGATACAAGGAATTACATCTCAAATAGAAGACGAGCACGCTAATAAGAGTAAACGAAAATACCCATCATGTACAAGAAATGGGTTGAATTTGAAAGGTTAAAAGCAAAGTACGACATCAAAACAAATTTCTTGTCTTGCAAGGTGTCATTCAGACTATAAAGTCATAATGTACAACATTCAACTTAAAATTGAATAGAGATACGAATTGAAAACTTCTCATCCCTCGCCAATTAAAATATATTCTTCACAGTGGTAAAGGTTGTAAATATTCCTACAAATTACTTTTCAACTCGAATGTTTCATCAGTTTGTGGAAAATGACGGCAAGACTATTGCAACTTTGCTGGTGACTCTTGTCCAAATACTTATTCTAAATAGTACTTAAAGTAACACGCATTCAAAATCACACTGGTTTCAAATTCGTGTTATAAACAGAATTTTACTGATGAATAAATCTTTAGATAAATTAGATGTTAATTATACCTACAAACGTACCTTTTGTAATGATTCGACATAAACGATAGTGTATCTCTTTTGGGAATGTAATGTAGTCAATAGGTTATGGAGAAGTGTTTCCCACTGGATTCGAGATGAAAAAGGTAGCACTTGTTCAAAGCGCCGGAATGATTTTATTTGGAGATACAGGTGTAGCGCAATTATATAAAGCCTTATATTTTATTCTTTTCCTTACCAAGTACTATATATGCACATACAAGATGATAAGAGACATACCTACATTAAATGCCATTAAAAGCTTCTCTAAAGAATATGATATACTAGAAAATATATTTCAGTCAAATGGGACAAGAAAGCAATTTTCATGATAATTTAGGAACAGTGGGGACCATTACATCTGTAGATGATTTTTGTAGTATACTCTACATATGCAAAACATATAGATCTGATGTATATCGTAACATAATCTTTGGTATAAATAATAATATATCTCTCGCCCATCTTTTATTTTCTTTTCACACTCCTGAAAGCTATGTAATATTTGGAATATATGTTGGATGATTTGGATGTGTAATAACTGTAACAGAGAAGATAATAATGTTGTGATTACCTACGGCCTTGTACATTGCTAATGTGTCCATGAAATAATAAACAAATTTTAGAAAAATTATTTTTCCATCAGTGCAATGGCAAGTTTTCAAACATCGGGTTACACTGTTTATAGCTTGTACTCTTTCATAATATATCGCTGGCATAACGCTGTTTTTGCCCCTAGAAACTTATGCTATTTCCATTATGATTTATGTTATATATACATAAATGCAGAATCGTTATTGTTCTTTTCTCTCTTAACAAGATAGCTTTCTTCATTGCCATGTAAGATATAATTTGAAATTGGCGTTGATTGGATCTTCACTCTCATCTCTTATCAACGGCTAAAATCCAGTCCAAGGAAGGTCAAAGAACCAGATGATATAATGCGACTACTTTTGATGTCATCAATATATTGTGACGTTAGATGCTTATTAGGCAAAACCTTTACAGTCTGTACCAAAGCTACTGAAGACAAGAAAATAAAATATCAAGACGACAAAATGTTGAACCGAATACTTTGCTTTACTCAAAGCGTGCGGTTTTCTCCAGGTGGAGTATTACCACCAAATGATATTACCCTATCAATCCACTGTGAGGCACGTGAAATTGCTAGTGTTTATATTACACAGTTTCCTTAAATGCAAAATCTAACATTTCAAATTAAATATTGTCATTGTGTATGCAAGTTAAATGGTTTGCTAAAATATCAAAGACAAACGCTTTAGTTAAAAACGTGATAATACAATATGGCAGTGAGAAACACACACATAGGCAGATGTGTTGGTTGCAAATGGTAAGATGTTACTGTCAATGTTATTGATTTAGGCTGATCGCCATTTCTCAGTGCAATATAGGCTACAGATGGAGGCCAGTATAACTGGTGGAGGAAGAACGTGGGGGAAACTCCGGGGAAAAATAAACATCGATCCACGGGAAGCTACTGGCAGCTTTCTCACATATTCACACTGTCCAAGCCCGAGACTCGAACCAACGCGGACCAAGGTGAGATGGTAGTGATTGGTAAAGCGAGCGCTGTAGACCACTTGGCCACCCCGGGTCCTCTTGTTGCCTGTGTAAATGCTCATTTTGATGGAAGGAATAGTGGTTACATATACATACATACATACATACATACATACATACATATATATATATATATATATATATATATATATATATATATATATATATATATATATATATATATATATATATATATATGTGTGTGTGTGTGTGTGTGATATTGATGATAATGATGATGATGATGATGATGCACAAGACGAGTTGCTGGAGATCATTTAATAGTACGGGATTTTATCTCTCGATCGGCACCGAATTTATTCACATGTTCAAAGGAACACACAAGTTATAACGAATTATTCCGAACTTTTCAAATACCCCTCGTAGACAATAATGAAAATTGAACAACAAAATAAAAGTTTCAATTGATTCAAACATAGCCCAACCTACACTGATCAGCGGTCCACAGTCGGGAATTGCGAATCAACAACGACTGAATGGCAAGTACTTAAAGGCAAAAGATAGTGAGTTTTGTATTTATTTACAAGGAAGAAAACCATATACATGCAAATCATGAAAAATGTCAAAACCTCTTAAAAACATAATGAATAAACGTTGTTTTTGTAACAGCATAGAAACTAAAATAGGTTCGCATATATGTACACATGCCAAATAATATTCAGCATTTACAACATGAACAAACTTCACTGACCTGGGATGCCAAGAGCCAACACTGTCTTCAACAGCAACATTTGAGATGTGCAAAAAATATGGCCGCTGAAGAACTATGCCTGATTAATAGAAGTTGAAATCAATAATGTGGAAAAGCTGGCTGTTTGATAGTACTAATATTAGTACCCCTACTTCATGGACAGGGTGCTAACATGAGACGAAGCAGCCGGATATGATTCACATCCGGCGTTTTTTCAGCCTACTATCAAAAAGTCTGAGCATGTTCCTAACATATACTGAAAGAAATTAAGTATTCCTCTTATGTCATAGCAAAATTGCTGCATACCATTGTAGAAATACGTGTAAAATATATTTTACCTTCTTTATCCAATACTTTAATTTAGATCGTCCGCCATATTAGTTCAGCCGATAACTACTTCCGTTTTCAGCCTCGTTTTTTGTGTGCCATATAATGACATTGCTGTCTTATTTGGGGTAAACAGACTGTAGTAAATATGGTAGGCATTTAATGACGTATCGTAGAATATCCAAATATGGCATAGCACGTCTTATTTGGAAAACGAATTAGCGCGATAATCTCGTGTTATCTCTCATGCTGAACAAGATACGGTTAGCGTGAACATTCCAATATAATTTACCTGATATAAGTACAATAACGTTATCATTAGCCAAACGTCGTGAAAAACATAACTCTACTTAGATAACAGATTTTAACTACAATCATCTTTTTGTCTTTGACAATGGTTTTATTTGCTCCATTGTAAGGTATAGGATCAGATTGTAGCCTCAACCACGTTGAGGCTACGACATCGTAGCAAACTGTCTGACATGTGACAACTTGATATATATATATATATATATATATATATATATATATATATATATATATATATATATATATATATATATATATATATATATATATTAGGCAGTTTTTCCTTATTATTTAAAAGATATTCCTTTTGTTCAAGAAAGTTTTAAGACATGGCATTTATCTCTTTCGTTCTCACTAAAGTTTGTCACCATTAGAGCATCTCCACTCAAACTGAAGTTTATTTGTTGTGGTTTTGCCGGAACACCTTTCCGAAAGATATGAATGAGAGTTCCATCATTGGACAGTTGTAGAATAGTATTCGACTCCTGCCCGACCACATACACGTTGCCCTCACGATCGACTGCGAGCCCTCTAGGTCTTATGAGGTCTTTGTAGCTTTTGTACCTGAAATGTTCTGTCCCTTCGAGATCATAACAGTGAACCGTATTGGTCCCGTACAAGGAGATGTATACGCGAGATTTTGACAAATCTAGTGCTATATCTGTGATAACATGACCCCCCGAGTCGCCAAGCTCAAGAAAGAATTTCTCTTTTCCCTTTCTGCTTACAACACCCCAATAGTACTTATTATCATATACGCCAGACACTGCAAAACTGTTGTCGCTCAACGTTGCAAGACCCCAGATAGGTCGGGACAAGGCAATTGTATCGATAGGCCTAACCGCATTTTGAACGTCCATGATATGAATTGCTGGCTCTGGATCGCCTTTAAGTGACACAGCAACTATGTTCTCTCGGACTACACAAACACTCAGTGGATGAGAAGTAAACGTATGTTCCGATACAAATGTAAAGGATGAATCATACAGACAACATCTCTTATTGTTATAATCAACCAAAACGAGCCTATCGTCTGGAAGATGTGCAATCCCGGTATAACAAGGACTGAGGCCGAGACCGTTTGGACTCTTTGCTGTAAATTCTGCTTCTGGCTTTAATTTGCACCCCCTCGATTGTCTACTTAATGTTCTTGCAGACGTAAGACTTGTCCGTGGTGTGTCCACATCCCTCCTTATTTCTAGTTTTGTCTCAACATTGACTTTTACATCTGGGTCCAGGGCCGACAGTGTTGCATCGAAATATATCACCAACTCCTTGCAATCAGTAATACTGAAGGGGCCGCTGATCTGTTTCTTGTAAAAGGTCAAATGATCTTGTATCTTCTGAACTGTATAGAATGTTTGTACAGCATCATCGTTACGTACAACTGCGTCCAGAACTCGATGAGAATTTCGAACTGCAGCTACAAGCGACTCGCAGTCTTTAATTTTGTCTGGTAGTTCTTTAATCTCTTCGTTCAGTAAGCTGTTTCCTTCAAGCTTGGTTTTTCTCTCTAGAGTATCTAAAATTTCGTCAATCCTCTTCTTCAGAGCTCTGATTTGATATGGTAAATTGTTGATTTGAAATTCAACCTGTTTCATGTGTGCCTGGCTGGTGTCTGTAAACTTCAGCAGATGTGCTTCGACATTTTCAAGCTCTTCTGATGCTTTTGTTGGACTTCTCTCCTTCAGAAGTCTTGCTGAATGCTTTTTTAGGTCAAACACATTCTTACAAGATTTATGAGCAAGGGGCTCGCATTCTGGGCAATAAAAGGTGGTGTGGTCCTTGCAAAAGAACTTTGCGTCTTCGTCTTCATGAGTATCACATGCCATATGAAGTGATACATTCTTTGCGTGGCGCCGATAATCCGGATCTTCTTTCAGGAGGTTGATTTTGTGTCCACGTGATGCTTTGTTCTTCCGGTGTGACCGAATACATTCTTCACAAAGAACATCGTTACATACCACACAAAGACCTTTAGCCTGAACAGCATTGTGCTCGGTTAGACATGGATCACACGGTCTATCGATTTCAGACTTAGATCCTGGAAGAAGAGACTGAATTATGGTGTCCTGTGGAAAGAAGGCAGCCCACTCCGAAATCTGCTTAGTGTTTACCGGTGCCTTGGTAACTTTCTTGCATACGGGACACTCGAATGTGGACGGGTTCTTTACTTTCGCTGCCTTTGTAGTGACATATCGCATCAAGCAATCCTGACAAAAGGAATGAAGACATGGTAAACATCGTGGAACGGTAAAGTCCTTGATGCACAATGGACACTTCAGTCGGCTGGACGAAAGAGACGTGGCAGTACTTGAGAATTTTGAAGTTGAAACTCGAGACGCTGGCATGCTGGCACAAACGTTTCTTAAACGCCACACATTATTTTATAAATCCACTGAGAGAAAACAGCAGTTCTCAAGTCAACGAGAAATTATTGTAAAAAAAAAAAAAAACAATGCTTGTACTGTCTACAATACAGGGACTGGTTTCACACTCCGTATCTGTGTTAGACAAGTAAACTTATGTTATCATACAAAGTGACACGAAATGCTATACGTTGCAGAAAGTACTTGACGAGTGAACAATCGGAACTATTGTCTTACAATTTACCATGATCATTGTGTTTATTCCATATAAAGGAAAGCAGTCATCCATTTAGAGCTATGAGTGCACTCACACCTTTTGAGACATTTCATGGTATCACATATCCACTTAACAAAATATGTTCAATACTCTCTCTCTCTCTCTCTCTCTCTCTCTCTCTCTCTCTCTCTCTCTCTCTCTCTTCAGTATCATTTTCCCCCTGGCATCGCTTGTGTTGATACCATGCTCCTCTCGTGAGCTCTTGATCAAGTCATTTTCGGTTTATGCAAATTAATTTTAGTAAACAAATCAATACTTCTGAGTAGGATACGAATTTTGACCATTACTAACTTTATTTTGTTTTAAATTAAATTTTGCCGCAATGTATCTTATTAACGGTAAAGAAGCTGAATATAAAGGTTTGTTGATTTTTATTCTAAAAAATTTGGCATATTTTGCATAAAACTTTATTACCTACCGCTGGGACTATTTTGAAACCTGTTATGGGTCACTATAATCTTTACACCAAGAAGGTCCATCTTGAAAATTACCGACAAGCACTACAGCTTCTATCGAACGCCGGGTACAAATGTGTACAGTCAATCCAGTTACTTAAAATTAATATAGATATCCTCTCTCTCTCTCTCTCTCTCTCTTCCTTTGTAATATCATTCAAAGCGAATTGCTTGATACGTCATCGTGATACTTCCATTCAGTGTTTGTGAAGGTAATAACAAGTCCAAAGAGGAAAAGAACAGAGAAAAAAGACCGAATAGTATCGACTAATTGACGACTAGTAAGCGATACTATGTTAAATACATACAGAATATTTGAATACCGTCGTTACTCCTTATATGTCGAATCCAGCTGAAACAACATCGACCCTGATTTGACAACGCAAAATGCACTTGCAGATCAGGGTCTATGTTGTTTGTTCTACTGATTACTTCTAACAAACTGTATATACTCAGATCTACCGGCGCATTATGCGACGGCAGATATGGGTGTCAGCAGTTTGAAGTTGGACTCGATTTATAACAGAGTATAAACGGAATTTGTGTTGCATGAAAAGCGCGCTTCTGACTGCCTTTGTCCCCCGTCAGACGATAAAATTAACTGAAGAGGTTTTTAAAAAGAAAGAAAAATTCAAGATTTCTGTCTAGCAATCAGATCATTGGATCTGTTAAAAAGATCTAGAAAAGTGAGCAGAAGAAAACAAACATTGCCTTAAAATATGTTATAGTCGGCTTTTCAATCTTCCATTCATAACTAGTACAGTACTGGCTCAGAATTCCCAAATGTCTTTTCCGTATTATTAGAAACTAAGTAAAATATCTACATCTCATATGAGACAGACAATAAATTCATTTGACATGCCACGATATCCAACTTATGTTTATAAAATATCTACATCTTATGAGACAGATAATAATTCAGCTGACATGACACGATATCCATATTAAGTTTATAAAATATTTACATTTCATATGAGACATGATAATATTATTTGGCAGTACACAATATCCTAATAACGTTTATATAAATGAAACTGTTGGTTAGTCACTATCTTTGATGCGTGACAACGTTAATACAGTATATGTGCAAGTGGGCCCACAATGGGGACGGGGCCAAGGGTGGCCGAAATGGTCTAATGAGTACGCCTTTACCGATCACCGCCATCTCATCTTTGTCCTCGTAGGTTCGACTCTCGGGCTCGGTCAATGTGGGTATGTGAGAAAGCTTGCAAATAGTATCCCGTGGATTGGTGGTTCTTACCTGGGTTTTCCAGTGCCCTTCTTCCACCCGCCACATACAGACAATCGCGTGCTGAAAACGACCTTAACCCCAAAACAACACCATAATGGTGACTCCAAATTAAATATGATATTAATACTATATAAGATACGATGATTATTTTTCATGTCTCACATAGGTTGAGAAATCGAAAACTTACATTTTTGTGATTTCGTTTCTCAACCTGTACTTACATAATTAGGATACAAAATTTTGCCTCTTCTTAACTGTATTCATTTTTGCAAACGCGGACCTAAATAATTATAAACAGAATGGTCTAGATCTATGAAGTGTTGGAAACACGTTTAATAGAAATACTAATTCATTCCTTTCAACTGTTACCCATCAACTAGTTTAACAATAGCCGAAAGTCAGGTGTCAAAAAAGGTCCTCAAATAACGTATTTAATACAACCGCGAGATACCTCATGTTAAATCTCCCATTTTATAAAATCAAAATAATATCTAGCATGACAAAATAGATTAGCATAATGTATAGCGGTTTATTTTCATGGTAAAATAAAAAATTGTCTTTCCCTCTTACGTCATTTCCACTGCGTTTTAATTTAACGCTACTATCCGTCCTACTCATATCCCGGAGTTTAAATCTGTAATCTTAAACATTTTATGAACATTTTCATGTATTTTCGTTTTCGCGCAAAAATTATTCATCGCAATTACAGTACAAATTGCCCTCTGTGAAAATTACCCGCTTTACCGTAGCATCTCGTGTAATAGTGTTCTCCAATTAATTATAAATACTTTATACTTGAAGAAACTAAGAAAACAAATGACTTATTTTCTGATTTATTTTCTTATTAAATATTTTGTGCATGATTAGTTTTCACAAAATATGCCAGGTTACTGAGTGAGTGTCTGTATTATGTAAGCAAGAATCTTGCTGGAGAATAAGTCTCCACACTTCTCGATATTACATGAAACAACAGCCCAAACATTATAAAAACAGACTCCACCTTGCCTCAGTGCATGGGATAAATTCTATCAGTGAAATAAGTTAAATTGTATGTATCTATGATTTCACCCCTCCCCAATCCAAAACGTTGTATCTCTCTTTAACAATGCATATATCTGAAAAGCATGGGGGTGCAACAATTGATAATTTCAACATGACATCATCCCTGGCATTCTACCAATCAAACACCGCTATCGGACTCATTCGAGTAGTTTTCTTTTAATCATTTTAGCCCCTTGCCTTTGATAATCCTTTTAGGCTGCTATACTTGTTTTAAAACTAAATATTTATAACCAGTAACATGTTGAAATATATTCCCAAGATTTTAAAAGATTCATTTTGAAACATTTTACGATGACGAAATGAGACACTTGCAAGGCAAGAGTAAAGAAAAGACCCAAGTAAACCAAATGTTTGTTTTATACTATTAGAACCGGGCGTTAAGCCTGTTTGCAACGCGTATGTCGAGATTATCAGTAGCTAATGCAATGATGGTTAGCCACTGCAAATTTCAATGTTGTCTTTTTCTTCTTTATTTGCACATTACCACGAACATAGCAATAAACCTGGGATCGTCACAACAAATGATATGTTATATTCTTGAAATAAGTGCATATTTGAAATGTGGTCAAGAAATATTAATATCAGAACTTTAATTTATACTGGGTCGCTCATGGGATTCTCTGAGAAGAAGTAAAAACAAAACCTCATATTCCTCATGCTGATGGTTAACATGTACCAGGCTCAGTGTATTTCCCATCCAACTGTTTTGGAGTAGAAAGAGTTATAAATTAACAGAAGGTCAAAACATGGAATAAAGCTAAAGCACAAAGGTACAAACAAATGTGAATTATTTTCCTGGGTATCAATTTTTATGGTTTTGAGGACAATGACAGTTTTGTCAACACTTCATTTTTTGCATTGGGCAAGGGCTCCTACTGCTTCCACAGAAGAATTTTGTTCTTCGTGTCTTTAAACTAATCCTTGAAATTTGGTACACCATGGAAATAAGGAATTCACAGTATATGCAAAAATACTCCTCTCTCTCTCATCCTGTAAATATACTAAACATGTAACAATATAAGTTACCTTTGCTAACCAGTAATGACTGATATTGTGTACTTTTAATCAATGACTTCATATGAAACACATGAATGTCTCCAGGTCACAGAAAGGACACAGAGTAAAAAAAAAGCAAGAAATGGTAACCAAAAACTAAACACAAATCTTAATGTTCATGGTCATTTAGATAAAAGTGACTTTTGCTATAGAAAAAAAAAATGATTCTCTATCATCATTAATTTACAGCTGAATAATTAATATACTGGTAGTAAATAGAAGAGTACCAAGGAAAAAACATCAAATTCATACAATTATTAACTTTTCGGCACATGTAACCTACATTTAGAATAATGAAACAAAGAAATTTTCTTTGGAAGCAAACTACTCAACAATAGAAAAACTGATGTGCCATAACATCCCAAAAGAGAGAGAGAGTGTGTGTGTGTGTGTGTGTGTGTGTGTGTGTGTGTGTGTGTATGTGTGTGATTTGGATTTTTAATGTAGCTTGAACAATTTTTCAGTCATATCGCTACGATGTCTGCAGTGTGGCAGTTGATAGTGATGTCTAGCACTGGGACATCATGCTGCAGACATATAGCATGATGTCCCACCCAGTCACATTATCCTGACACCAGACCGACCAGTCCTAACACTAACCTCTTAATGCTGAGCGCCAAGCGAGGCAGCTCTTAGTTCTATTTTTATAAGTCTTTGGTATGACTCGGCCGGGGTTCGAACCCGCGACCTCCCGCATCCGAGGCAGACTTTCTAACCACTATGCCACTGGAGCGGTCACACCTCAAAAGATTGTACACTCTAAATAATTAAAGAAAGACCTATTTTAAAATGGATCTTTTCATTTTTCAACATCGCTTTTATGTTACAAATCTTTCATAAAAAAAAAAAATATTAAAAAATCAAACCATTGAATGTAATATCACATGCTAGCAATGATTACATGAGGAAAACTTGTTTGTATATTTCATTCATGAAGTTGACAGAAATTTCTGTAATTTAGTCAGTAACTCCCTAATTAAAATTAGAAAGACATTATGTTTTCTTGGAAAAAATACATGGGACCATAAGTTTGCATACATATTCACAGAAACAAGTGTACAGATACAATGACAAGTTTGATGAAACAAAACACAACTCGTACCATTCTTTACATGTATTTGTATACATGTTAACATGTATACTGTTCTTGTGTCAGCAAAATGCTAACAAACAAAAAAAAACTGGAGCATCAGCTGCCACCATTTTATAATGTATCTCCCTCACCCAAATCTGACTTGCAAAAACTTTTAATATAAAACTTATGACAGAAGAGTGATACCATGTTTACACATATCAGACAAAAATCTTTATGCTGTCTTTAGGTTTTTGGAGAAAGATTTTTCTTACACATCACAATTGAACAAAACGTCATCACATGTCTACTGTGACAGGAAGTGTGACATCTCCCTAAACCCTAAACAAGCAGCTCTCAACCTATTTATCATAGTGGGCACTCAATGTGTTATGTGGGCCACACCCACAACAACTTACTTGCTGTTTATCAATCTAAAAACTATTTTTTATATCTGTCATGTGGGCTGCTGCAGTCTGCTAATTGAGCTGATGGTCTGTGGATTGAGAACCACTGCCCTATACAGTCACCTATGCATCAATCTAAAAACTATTTTTTATATCTGTCATGTGGGCTGCTGCAGTCTGCTAATTGAGCTGATGGTCTGTGGATTGAGAACCACTGCCCTGTACAGTCACCTATGCATCAATCTAAACACTATTTTTTATATCTGTCATGTGGGCTGCTGCAGTCTGCTAATTGAGCTGATGGTCTGTGGATTGAGAACCACTGCCCTGTACAGTCACCTATGCATCAATCTAAAAACTATTTTTTATATCTGTCATGTGGGCTGCTGCAGTCTGCTAATTGAGCTGATGGTCTGTGGATTGAGAGCCACTGCCCTGTACAGTCACCTATGCATCAATCTAAAAACTATTTTTTATATCTGTCATGTGGGCTGCTGCAGTCTGCTAATTGGGCTGATGGTCTGTGGATTGAGAACCACTGCCCTGTACAGTCACCTATGCATCAATCTAAAAACTATTTTTTATATCTGTCATGTGGGCTGCTGCAGTCTGCTAATTGAGCTGATGGTCTGTGGATTGAGAACCACTGCCCTGTACAGTCACCTATGCATCAATCTAAAAACTATCTTTTATATCTGTCATGTGGGCTGATGCAGTCTGCTAATTGAGCTGATGGTCTGTGGATTGAGAACCACTGCCCTGTACAGTCACCTATGCACTTTACTCTCCAAATCATAAGCTAAGGCACAAGGTAAGGTTGACCTAACTAGGTAGTTGTAATTAAAAAAACAACCTTGCAGTCACTACTAGGTTCTCTTGAGGTATCAAGTGCACAATGGGAAATCAGAAGTCCATTACTAGGTATACATTGTAGAAACTTTTGCCAGCCTGCAGCACATGAACATCTAATTTATTTTTAGCATTAATGCTAACCTAACTAGGACACCTAGCTGTGAGACTGTTACGTCACATAATATGCTGATCAGTGGGTTTAGGATTAGTGTGTGTGTGTGTGTGTGTGTGTGTGTGTGTGTGTGTGTGTGTGTGTTTTCATTTTTAATGCAGCTTCAAAAATTGTAGTCAAATCACTACAATGTCTTCAGTGTGGCATTTTATAGTGATGTCACGCATTGAGGCATAGTGATGAAGACATGTAGCATCATGTCCATACCAGTCACATAATTATGACACCAGGCTGACCAGTCTTAACAATAACCTTTTAATGCTGAGCACCAACCGTGACAAATGCAAGTACCGTTTGTATAAGCCTTTGATATGCCTTTGCCAGGGCTCGATTCCACCACCTTCTCTATCTGAGGTGGATGCTCTAACCACTTAGGCCATCGGAACGGTCAGACTACAATGTCATGGCAAGAAGTAATTGCTAGGGCAGCACACTTTGAGTAAAATGCCATAAAAATTAATTGATGGGGTGGTACAGTCTGAGTACAATGCCATGGCAAAAAATGTTTTATGGCGTGGCACTCTTTGAGTAAAATGCTATGGCAAGAAGTGTTTGATGGTGTGGCACACATTGAGTAAATTGCCATGGCAAAAAGTAACTGATGGGGTGGTACAGTTTGAGTACAAAGCCATGGCAAGAAGTAATTGATGGGATGGTGCTCTTTGAGCAAAATACCATGGCAAGACATAATTGATGGGGTGACACACTTTGAGTAAAATGCCATAGAAAAAATTAATTGATGGAGTGGTACAGTTTGAGTACAATGCCATGGCAAAAAGTGTTTTATGGTGTTGCACTCTTTGAGCAAAATGCTGTGGCAAGAAGTGTTTGATAGTGTGGCACACGTTGAGTAAAATGCCATGGCAAAAATTGATGGGGTGGTAGAGTTTGAGTATAATGCCATGGCAAGAAGTATTTGATGGGGTGGTGCTCTTTGAGCAAAATACCATGGCAAGAAGTAATTGATGGGGTGGTACACTTTGAGTACATGGCCCTGGCAAGTGATGTGGTGGTACACTGAGTAAAATGCCATGGTAAAAAGTATTTGTGTGGTACACTTGGTGTAAAATGACATGGCAAGAAGTAATTGATGACGTGGCACACTTTCATTATCAATGGAATTGTGACATCATACGTTCTCTTATTATCTTTCTCTTCACACAAGCAAATTACAATCTAAACACAATGTCATCCAATATCCAATCACAATGTATTGTCCTACATCTGAATGCATCTCCATATATATATATATATATATATATATATAAATTTGACATGGCCTGCATGTCAAGCCCATGCTTAACACACAGCTTTATAATTTGTGACCTTCATTCAAATATTGGGCAAGGGAAGTAAATGTTATAATTTTAAAAAATGCTTTATAATGATGTATAAAAATGTACTAAGAGAACCTATGAAGAGGGATCAAAAAATAGAAGTGAATGAAAATCCATGATTAAAACCTACATACAGTCATACATGAGAATTACAGTGCTACCAATGCCATTAGAAAAATAATTGTGATGTCTCCCTATTCCACTCATGTAGGTTACCAATCATCATGACTCAATTTCCCCTTCACAATTCAGAGCAGAAAAAGTTTATTCCAATACAGACAAGGTAACCTTATATATTTTTACATTTATTCTAGATTATCCAATCATATGTATGTGTGCAAAACCACAATATGATATGGCAAGTGGTTTTATGTTAATCACCTAATCATTAGTTTTCATATGCTAAATCTAAAATTCAATGAAATACAAATAACTAGTCCAATGAAAACTGTCACTCCATTTAGAAGAAGTAGTGGTAACTGGTGGACATGATGGAGGTCAGATTAGCAACATTTTTATTTAGAACTATGTAAACATCATAAATTTTTCCCGAAAACCTAATGTCAATATTACTATCCATTCAGAAGGTGTAACAATAACAAGACTTTTCCATGCTGGCCATATTAGATGCCACATCAACTAGACATAACATGAAATCTTTTAGTGTAAACCTCATGTCAATATGACCTTTCATCTGTTCAGGCTGAGTAGTGATAGCAAGATACCAAGAAGCAATAAGCCCATAACAGTATAACCATCTGTCCAGGAGGAGCAAAGATATGATTTTCAAAAAGGCCACTGTGGTGGTCATCATGAATGTCAGATCAACATCATTTTCACTGAGGACCAACCAGACCTGATACAGTCTTTTGGTGAAAACTCCATGTAGCAAAAACGTCATCACAATGAACAAAAGGTCATAACCGAAAGCCTTCTGGTTATATCTGATCTGAAAACTGGCAATAAGGAAAGGGACATACAAAAGCATAATAGAATCTGTGACTATACACATATATTACATTGTGTTATGACAACTGCTCTACTTAACTTCTCTATAAAAAGATGACAAATTCCCAATATGGTGTTTGTGATAACAGTGAATAATTAAATAACCTCAAAATCTAGAGAAATATAAAATAAAAATAAACCTAGATTGCTGATTATATCTACAATGAGTACAGCTAATGGATGTACTAATACCTAAGTTTTCTCTTTTTGATAAAGCTTTCCATTATCATACAAGTTCTCTTTTTTCATTAATCATTCTTTAATCATGCAAGTTCTGCTGCTTCTAATGCTTTTATTTGGTCTGAAATGGTGCAACCTAAAGGGCTATTTCATGATCTTACTTTAGGGACTTCCTATCTAAATAAACTTTAAATATTTCAAAAAGTATTATAAATTAGGACATATCCATCAATTAAGAATTAATTAGGAATAAGAAAATGATTCAAAACAAGATTATCTAAGACAGTTTTCAATTTAATGAATTATATAGTAATCTAATCCTTTACCTTACCTATAAATTTTCAACCCCATAATGAGCCAGAATTTTACCATCAAATCCACAAAAGTAGGAAATGATACTGTGAATTTCTGATTCTGTAATACCATACTCTCAAACAATGCAGTAACTATTTTCTCATCACGATCATGAATAACTATGCAGTAGCCTTGCTTGGACATGCAAATGGAAATCAGCCGCATTCTCTTTTGCATGTCTCTATCAAGTTCCAACAATTTGGTACAATCCCATTGTAAATATCTGTCAAAATAATGCTGTCATTCCCATGGCAATTCCCCATCAGAGCCTCTCAAACTGTTCCATTAGAAACAGTTCAAATGCTATCAGAATGGCCTCAGATATAAACTTTCCCAGTTATTCAGCTGGTGATTCCTTCTGTGATGCAAAATTTGACAACTACCCAATAGCTGTAAATCACACATATGGGTCTGCTGCCCCATGCATCAAAGAACTCATGTTATTAACAGTGATAATAGTGAAAATTAGTGACTGTTGTTATACATGCTTCATTCATAAAACTGATATTCATACATATATCAACTCTTCAAAAATGTAATTGGGTTTGTGAGTTAAGATGAAGTTCATAGGAGAAACACTGAAATCTTAAAGCAATTTCTCCTTTTTTTCAGTCATTTTATGGGATTATATCAATTTGTCTGAAAATTTATAGGTATACAACAAAACTATCAAGATCATAGTAATTCAATCTTGACAGCTAGATCACATCTTGTCGTCAGCATCAGAAAATCCTGATCAAGGCTCAATGCTTCGCATCTAACAATGATCCTAATTTCCTGATGCTGACAACTTGATGTGTTCCATAGCAATGAAGATCGGATTACTGAACAAAGTGGATGCAACAAAAAATTTGAACTAAGAGGTACATTATTCAAACATATTTCTCAGTAAGCATTTACAGCTACTTCACACAAATCAACTCTGCTTAACAGCTATTAGGAATGTCTTTAATAATTAGGGGAAGACAATTACCTTTCCCAATTACCCAGGGCAACTAAAATTGCTGAAAACACTCAAAGGAACTCATTTTCTGCAGTATTCCCAGGGAATGACAATAACTATACCACCTACCCCAGGCAACTCAAATTACATAGCTCACCTCTACTTTTACTATTCTCAAGTAGCCACTGTAAACATTATGATGGAGAAAATAAACTCTGACAAAAATGATCTTGGGCACTTTTCTAACTGAAGATTTCTTTTAAAAATCTTTTAAATCTTTACACTGAATCATTTTGTAACTGAAGATTTGAACCTTTAACTGTCACTATATAGTCAGTACTGTGCTAATGTATGCAGTATTGTTGCTAACCTATTGTGAAACCTACCTATTTACCTTCTTTACGTATCTGCTGTAACATGGCATAACGGAGACAAAACAAGAAAAAAAGAACATTCTTTTCTATGAAATAAAATTAGAGACCTCATGTGAAAAGCATGCAGCACACAGTCCACTCAGCTAATTCCTATACTCTTTCACATTTACAATACACGATTAACCTGCTATGGGTAACATATCACAATGTACAAAGAACAGCCATCTACTCCTGAATAAACAAATTTATTTCAATTTCCAACTGCACTGGTCAGAAATGGCCTACTGAGTAATTTATGATATATAAGAGTCTAATATTGACAAATCAACATAAATACTTAACCAATGTTAGTAATGCATAAAATGTATGTCACAGTGACAGTCTTTGGATTCAATGGCCTTCTCTGATTTTAAGGGTGTAGTAGTAACAGAGAGGCATCCAATTATCAAGGTTCATGACTGGAACATAAACAGCACCCAATGAATTAACACCTAAAACAAAATATCCACAAAGTCAATAAAGACTGAAATAATATTCACTGAGACCTCTTTTTGCATGAAAAACCCATGCAGATCATGTCAAGATGCATCAACTTACAATGTTTCAGGATTCTAGGTAGGATATTATGTGCATACTATGTCAAAATCTCATGTAGTCTTGAGTTAAATGCAATAACTTAACAAAGCAAATAAAAGATGATATATATGTCACAATGAAAGGATGTAATAGTAACATAGATACATACAATCATCAATTTTACAGTTCTACCATGAAAAGAACCTGAGAAATGAACATCAAAATATTTAACCCAGTTTAGTGAAGTGAAAAACATGGATCATAAAGACCTAATTCTGCAATGAGGGAATAATACTCAAGATGCATCCCAAAGCTTTACGATTCTAGAGATGACAGCATCTATACTGCTTGCAAAAAAAAACATGCAGTCATGAGCTAAATTCCAAAAATTAACCCAGTAAAATGACCTTTTTGGTATGACTGTAATACCAAATGAGATGTCACAATCATCCTGTTTAATGATTAAAAGCATGAACAGTAAAAAAAAATCACATTTAAGCCATGTCAGTGAAATATGGGTTGCAGTGACCTATATTTAAGATGATGGTGCAGTACCCTTCAAGATCTTACTTCTCACCAAGTTTCATGATTCTATGTACAACAGTATTATACAATAGATCAAAAACAAATGTGGACAAGAGCTAAAAATAAAAAACTTAACACAAATCGGTAAAATGTGAAATGTAGGTCACAGTGACATTTTGTTATAAGGGTGAAATACTAACATACAATCAACTAGCTTAATGATTCTGGCATGAACAGTGCTCAAGATTGAACTACTTTTGTGACAGTGCAGTACCAAATTTTATGAATCTTGATATAACATTAGGTTTTCATGGTGCTGAAAACCTATCTGATTACAAGCTACACACACAAATGTAACCTAAGTCAGTTAAATGTGAAAAGTCAGTCACAGTGACATTCTTTTGTGGTAAGGACATGATACTAACATAGATGCATAGATGATTCTACCATGCAAAAAGCTTTAAAAAAAACTGAAACACCAAATTGTAACCAAACTTAACAATTTAATATAAGCCAGTGTGGTGTATTTGTCACCCATCAAGATGCATCATCCCCTCAAGTTTTGTTAATCCAGGTGTAACTGTATTCATACAGTGTGCACAAAACCTGAGCTAAATACAAAAACCTAACCAAGAATATACAACTAATGTAGATGTATGTACAAAGGTACAAAGTCTACCCCTTCCCCTGCTGGTATAGTCCATAATGTGTTAGGTACGGTACATGTATATGAAAATCCATGAATTCAAGTATAGATCACGTTATAAAATTCATGCATCAGTTACACCTCATTAGAAAACACAAATTAACACGTTCATATAATACGGTAGTCCTCATTTGGTCTATATCCCATTGTCAACAAACATGTGTCACTGAACAATTCATTATGACTTGTCACCAGTAGCAAACGGCTAAAGTTGTTCACATGCTAAATATATTTAAATTGGCCTAGATTCTGGTCAGCTGGAGACAGCTGTCATCTTGCTGATGCTAAGCAGGGGATTAAGCTATTCATAGGGAAATGAAAACTATAACAAATCAAAATTTAACTTGATGGCCAGACATCTGTGATTTCAAAAGACTGGAAATTTATATTGCATTTTAAGCAGATGTTGGTAGTGACAGTAAGCATAAATGTGTTTCTTGCAAACAAAAGAAACTTTCATTGCACAATAAACGTCTTCCAGTCACTTTGTAAAATGTAACAATCCATCACATTCCACTGCATTTATTTAAGTTTCGCGCTGACTTAGTGGGCTTGCTTTGATGATGGGTGTATGTGTTACTGAAGTCACCACTAAAGAACAAATTTGGAGGACCAAACAAAAGCCTGTTTGTTAATCTGGTGGCAACCTCAAATTATTGTAGAACACTGATTGAGACTGAAATTTATTTTCATTTGCTTAACATTTGTATAGAGCGATCGGTGCTTAAAACGTAATCAGTTTTCTTTGAAGTTTCAGCAAAACTATTTTTTCTAGGTACATTTAAAAAAACAAGCAGCAGTAATTTGGTCAATTGTAGTTCATCTTGTTCCTGCCTTCAAAGGTTGGTCGATTGTAGCTAATCTGGTTAAAGCATTACAGTACTCAGACCAGATGTCAGCATAAGTGGATTATGATATAACAATGCACTGTTAAGATGGTTTGTCAATATGAACAAAAGATTTATTAATGTAATATATAGATTCCAGTGCATTTTATATCCAAGTTTGTGGCTTTCTGTCATTGTGCATTTGAATTTCTCCACTCCAAACCCAAGACTGTACATACAAGTTTAAACGACCACCAATGTTGTCGCATGCAAAATCACCAGATGGTATATTCTGTCGCAAATAAAGGAAACAAAATCGCAATTTGTGACACTGGTGAAGCCCAGCATGATCCCTTAATAAACTTTTTACATGTTACTTTTCAAACTTGTAAGAATTTTTTTTTGGTGTACGAGAAAAATACATCTATACGAAATATAAGGAGCCATGACATGATCGTCTTATATTTAAATTCATACATGATCTCTTCCTCAAAATGATAGGAAACTTTTAAGTTCTTTTTCATACTTTTAAGAAGAAAACAATTTTTTTTTGAGGACAAGAAAAATACATATATATGAAATTTCTGGGACCATGCCATGATCATGTTATATCCGAATTTGTGTTATGCTGGAGCATGCTATAGCAGACGCCAATCCCTGGACATGTAAGACCTGCAACTGGGAAATTATTTTCTGTAAAACCATCCCCACCCCACCCAAATCCCAGCCCCACTCCATGAAGATGCATAGAAATTCTAACACCAATATGCACATAGATCAACCCAATCATAGAACAAAATCTTTAGTCCTATTTCAGATGGTGCAGGAGTGGTTGCAAAACATTGCAAACATGTGAATTAATGCAAACACAGGCTATAAGAATCACTTAATCTCCCCCTTTTCCTTCGAAAAGCACCAGGATAAATATAATATGAAAACGTTTTCTTAAAACTAAGATCTGGCTGTGAGGAATTTCTGAGGTCACACTTTCCATAGCATTATCTTTACATGTGTGTGTGTGTGTGTGTGTGTTTCAAATGCTCTTAAGGTTCTTTCTTTTCTTGTCCATCAACTATTTGAATTCCTTCTCTCTCTTGGCAAATGTCTCTGCCACAATCAAGGGAAAGACAAGGGTGGCTTCAGTGCACAACTGAAAGGAAATAAATAACAAAGGATGATAAGAATGAAGATAAATAACAAAAGGATGATAAGAATGAAGATAAATAACAAATGGATAACAAGAATGAAGATAAATAACAAAAGGATGATAGGAATGAAGATAAATAACAAAAGGATGATAAGAATGAAGATAAATAACAAATGGATAACAAGAATGAAGATAAATAACAAAAGGATGATAGGAATGAAGATAAATAACAAAGGATGATAAGAATGAAGATAAATAACAAAAGGATGAGAAGAATGAAGATTCAAAGATAATTAGACCGTTTTCTACAAGCTTAGAGTTTTGCTCTGACAACAATATTGCTGAAAGATATATTTATTGGAAATGTTTAGTGTAACATAGTTGATAGTGGCATTAAACCCTCACATCATTTACTCATTCACTGCTGACAAAATACCTCTATGTCAAACTGATAACTGGTGGAACTAGAGGAACAGTGAGTAATATGTTCCTGTAAATATTCCCCGCATATCATGCAGCTCACAAATACACCCCCATCTCTCCTGCCATCCATCAAAAACTGGGAGAATAATTGCACTAATGAAATTACGTCATACCCTGCATTAAGCCACAAGACGAAAGGGGGAATAACTCTAACAAGGATTGCAAAAACAAAGTGGTTTGCTCATATTTACATCTTTAGGTGATGACCATAATATTTGCCAAGTTTCAGGACAGCCCATCCAAAACTGTAGGACTAGATATACTTATAAATGCTGAATTGATGGATGGACAGAAAGACAGACATGAGAATTACTACATCCCTATGCATCTAGCATGGCTTTGAGATTAATTAACAGAGTGATTTTAATGCCTCATTAATCAAGCACTTTGCAGAAAACATCCTGGCTGCAAATTATATAATGATGCCTGAACTTCCCAAATTGGTAGATAAAATGGAATCGGGGTACAAACTTCTAGTGTATAGTAATACTGCATTTGAATCTCACTGAATACAACAACTGTTATTGCGGATAAGTGACTTTCAAACACTTGAACAGACTTTCAAACACTTGGACTTTCAAACACTTGAACAGAGGACCTTAACAACACTGATTACAATACTTCCAAGGACACTGAGAAGTGACACCAATGTATTGCCATTCATTGAGAAGACAAAAGTTATCTTGATATAAAAAGTAGGTTACCTTAATTTGACTTAAGCTCAACAATTCATGTTAAGAAACATCAAGTTGTTATGAAACATCAAATGAGAAGTACCATGTTCATATATTTTTTTGGTTTTTCGTTTTTGTCTTATATTTTCAGCTAACATTATGTTTGTATATTTTTCATTTATTTTAGATCATGTGATTATCTTAAGATGTGCCCATTCACTCTGTAACTAGTGAATTCTACATTGTGTAAGACCATGAAAGATATTTACTTATTTCCCACCTCAGCTTGCATTATTTTCCTAGAACTGCTATTGTCTTCATAGAGTCCTTATTATTTCAATTTGCATTATTAAGCATGGTAAGTGAAAACGGCAAGTAATGTTTTGCACTAATCCACCAATCCAAACTTGGTTGCCATGGCATGGACATGTGTCCTAAAATGTACCAAGTTTTGTATATATTCAAAAATTTATTTCCAGTCTAGTTCGTACCTTGACAGGAGTCGCTGTTTTCTTGATCTTACCCCAGGACACAGCCTCATCAGGACTTGCCCCTGAGTCACTGCCATCAAATTCTGATGCTGTGTTGATGTAAACAGAATAATCAGCACCATTTCTCTGAAAATGCAAAAAATTTATCTTAATAAAACTTTTCGTAAGATTGAATTGTCCTGAGATTCTGTCAGCTAGCCAATGAAAATAAAACAGGCTAAAATGGAAAACCCTTGTTGGAAAATCAATCACACCAGTACTCCAACATAACAGATACAAAAGACATTAGCTCCCTCCCTGCCATTCATGCAAGGTACTATGTCCCATACCTCCAAGCCCCTCATACCCATTCCTTTAATGCCTTAAAATCTGAACCTCTGCTTTACACACAAATCATTTAAGAAACCTATTAAAATTTGTTTCAGATTTACTCATATTAAAAGAAATTACTGAGGTTATTACACAGATTAAGTTTTATCTTGTTTACTAATTAATTATTATAGGATGACATTTTTTGTGTTCAGGTTCACTTATGATCCTAACTAAACATAATCATCAATATTTTTGGCATAGAAAACAAGCATATTTCAAAACAACATCTGATTCTGTTCTGAAGCATTCCATACATCCAAGTTCCGGGGCCCTGGCTGAGTGGTCTAAAGCGCTCTCCGTTACAGATCACTGCCATCTCACCTCTGTCTGCGTGGGTTCGAATCTAGTGCTCGGCCAGTGTGGGTACATGAGAAAGCTTGCCAGTAGCTTCTCATGGGTTGGTGGTTCTTTCTGGGGTTTTCCTGGGTTCTTCCTCCACAATTTATCCTGGCCGCCATGTATAGCCTATCTTGTGCTGAAAAATGGCATTAAACCCTACAACAACAACAACATCCAAGTTCCAACCTGAATTAGATACTCATGCACTTAAGCACAAGCTGTAATATTAGAAATACCATATATAATTACTTAAAATTCAATACATATGAAATAAAATATATACTCACTTATAAGTCAAGTCAAACTGCAGAAAACCAAGATTCTGACCTGCCATAGCATAATGCTCCTGTAGATTAGGGTCAATGTTATTTGGGCCAAGTGGTCTAAAGCGCTTACCGTTACAGATCACTGCCATCTCACCTCTATCTGCGTGAGTTTGAGTCTCAGGCTCAGCTAACGTGGGCACGTGAGAAAGCCTGCCAGTAGCTTCTCGTGGGTCGGTGGTTCTTCCCAGGGTTTTCCAGGGTTCTTCCTCCACCAATTATACTGGCCACCATGTATAGCCTATCTTGTGCTGAAAAATGGCATTAAACCCTACAACAACAACAACAACAACAACAACATATGTTCTACTGATTACTGTTAACAAACTGTACAGATCCAGATCTGCCAGTCCAGTGCATTATGTGCCAACAGATCAGGGTCCATGCAGTTTGCAGTTGGAATCATCTTATGAGCAAGTATATATGGTACACCCTGATCTGTCATGCCATAATGCAGCAGCAGATCAGGGTCCATGCAGCTTGCAGTTGGGCTTGATTGGTAAACAAGTATGTATGGTATTTTGCTAAAGGAAAGAAGAAATCTAGTAAGGTGAATATAATTAAATTCTACATAAAATCCCTGGAATTTTAATGCCCAGATCTTAGACTTTAGTCCTTTTCTCATTAACGGTCCAGGTCTTAGTCCTTTTCTCATGAAAGGTCCAAGTCTTAGTCTTCCTCTCACCAAATTCAAACAGTCTTGGAAATTTTTAAAGAATAGAGAAAACTTCTGATTAGCCAAAATCTTAGACCAAAATAGAGCATGTTTGTGTCATTTGGATTCTTAAAGTAGCTTTTAAAAATTTTCAGTCATATCGCTATGATGTCGGCAGTATGGCAGTTTATAGTGATGTCTAGCACTGGGGCATCATGATGTAGACATGTAGGCTCATGTCCCACCCAGACACATTATCCTGACACCACACCAAGACCTTATAAAAATGGTACTAGCAGCCGCATTGATTGGCACTCGGCAATAAGAGGTTAGTGTTAGGACTGGTCAATGTGAATGTGTGGGACATGATACTACATGTCTGTGACATGATGCAGACTATATGCATCACTATAAAATACCACACTGCAGACAACATAGCAATATGACTAAAATTGCTAAAGCTTTATTACAAATAAAAACCACACACAAAGAAGTCCCAAAACAGTTTCGATATGTGCAAAATATAGATTATCTTATGTTATGGTCTGAAAATCTAATCAGCTGTTGTCCATAAAAATATGCAAAAGTTACAAGCTTTCACTTGTTTAACACAAGTGATTTCTGCTTCATTGTGCAAACAAGGTGTTTGTCAAATATATTCTAAAAAATATTCCAAAAGTTCAAAAATTAAAAAAAATGATTTTTTTTTGTATAATCACATCATCTAAGGATTAATACTTAATTAAGAACTTGTTTTAATTGCCTTGCCAATTTTCTCAAATAATTTTTGCTTAAACATGCTTACATGTGTTTTCTCCAAAAAGTCTGTTAAAACAAAGTTAAAAACTGCAAAGAAAATGGCAAAATATGGTCAGTCCCCCAAACCTAATCAGGGACACATCTGACAGATCTAAATATCAAGCTTTCACTAATGGAAGAATTCTTGGTAATGGTGACTCTGCATTCATGGAAATAGCAACTTTTCATGAAACCATGCACCAAAGTTAACAAGTTCATAAAATGGTTTGAAACCTTCCACATGTAAGTATACCACTCTCTCATTTTAACGCGACAAGACAAATTTGCAAAATCACTCAAAACAAAATTACAGAAACAATTTAAAGCACTTATTTGGTGAACAGAAATAAAAGTTCAAAAGTTTATATGAAAACTTGATATATCAATGGTTTTATCAACAAAAATGGCAGTTACTACTCAGAAATTCAAATGAACATCACAAAATTCATAATTTTTAATAAGTGAAAAAATTTTAAAGGTAACTTTTAAATTCTCAGTACACTGTAAATAACAATATATGATATAATCAATTAAAATGTTAGAAATATTTACTGATTGCAACACTTTACGAAATACATAAATACCAACTCAGGCAACAAAGTCTTGTCAAGTGAAATTCATGTTTCAGCTTTTAAATTATCTTTTATTTTGGTTTCTATGTTATCATGTGGTATCAATTGACCATCTGAACCTAATTAAGTGCAGACTGTATTTTGATTTTGGATCTGTGGTATTGCTTTTGCTGCATTGTTACAATCAATTAAACTATACCTGCTTTGTATTATCATATTAATTATATCGCCTGTTGTCAGAATCAGATTTTGTGTCCTGATTTTAGACTTTTTGGTTGCTGATCTAACTGGTCTGAACTGCACACAGACAGGCAAACCTTTGCAAACAGCAGGATAAAATTGATGATTGGGAATAAGAAGTGGCCAGGAGAGGAAAATGATGCCAGATGAGTCCAAGAAGCTAAAAAAATAATATAAAAAAAAAAATTAAAGGACTTTTCCCTTCTGCATTCTGCATATGGACATATCTGATGAAAAATGATGTTTCTAGCACAACTAGGCATCAGTCTAAGCGAAAAACTCTTGAAAGCAGATGTGTTTGGATGTATTCAAAATTAACCTACAAAATGCGTTCTCCACCCCCATTTCCAGTGAAAATGACAAAAATCTCCAGTGCCAAATGAGTTCAGGAAGTTGAAGGTGAAGCAATGTGGCATCTCACAAAGATGCTTGTTAAAAATGTTCACACTGCTGACTCAGACCAAAATCTAGGCCAATTTAAATACATGTAGCATGTCAACAACAGCCATGTGCTACTGTAGACAATGAATATCGCAGTGAAGTTTAGTGACATGTTTCTTGAGAATGGGAGGAAGTGGACTACCATTTTTTTTACATTATGTGTTTATTTATATTTTTTCTATGGAGATATGACAGATAAATAAATCTTCTAACAAGTGACTTGTACTTTTTATTCATGGATTTTTATAAACATGTACAATTCTTACTGCATTACGGATTGTACAGTAAAACCTGTTATAAGAGTCTGCCCCTTCTGCCAAAATAAAATGGTCTCTCAAGACAGGTGGTCTCTCATTACAGGTTTGTACAAAAAGACCAGTTACCAAGGTCCAGTTTCAGAACAATTGAAAGAAAAATAACCACAATCACTGTACATATATTCTATTCTTTATTAATAGATCTTGCCCAAATAGTGTATGCATTCATCCGAAAACAAAATTATATAGCAATAAAGATATACTTCTATCATTAAACATGAAATCACATTTACATTTGAAGATCACATGTACATGCATTAGCATATGAAATTGTTTCTGATTTACTCCTTTTCCTTTATAACACCCCAAATTTGATTTACGGACATTTAAACTGCTATTTTGTGAGTGGTCTGCTCTTTTCACTTCTTGCAGTTACAATAATTATTTTCTCCAGCGTTAAAATTTGTCTCTTTATAGTTGGAGGATCTTCCATTGTTGTTAAGGTACTAGGTGTTAACATTATTTGTGCTCAGTGGTAATATCAACTGTAAAGATGGTTTTGACTAGGCTGTGGGAAAATATGACAAATCTATACATGTGCATTGCATAGCTAACAATTAATGAAATAAAAAAAACAGTTATCTCATCCAGAAACAAGATCATTTACTCAGAGACAAAAGTCAATGGCTTAATTCAAAGAAGATTTACAGGGATTATCTCTATAAACCAAGTGTACAAACTGGTCGCACCAACTTGAATAGACAACAGCTCGGTGAATGGGATGTAATTAATCACTGTAAAATTGGGGGAAAAAAACAAAACAACAAATATCACAAGCCTTTAACACTATCAATCGAATCCCTCAAACAATTCTCACTTGCTGGTTTAACAGACAAAGACCTTATTCACCCCCAGGCAATACCTATTAACTCTAAAGACAAACAATATACGCAACCATTACCTTAATTTCGGCACTACAACGGCAAATTCGCAACATGTACATTATGTAAACCAGTAGCCAGAATCTTTTGTTTCTTTGTTTTTGTTCTTTTCATGCGTGGTTTTTTTCAGAACAATCTTCACAATTCAAGCAATCGTTGTTACAAATGATTACATAATGGTCAGTGGTGTCTGTCTGTTCTCGTGATAAGGTCATTCATGAAGCTGTATACTGGGTCCTACTTGTACATATTAGCGGTAACTACAATGGTCCTGCTAAGGCCAGGAACTAGTACTGGAATGCTCTACAGGTACTTTAGTCTGGTTTAAAATTGAAAATATGAAAACTATAAGCATACCTACAAAATTTCAGATACCAGTAGCCAGCCTCTTGTTCTTTTTTTCTTTGTTTTCTTTAGAACGTATAAGCAGTCACTGTATTAAATAAAGGTCAGTGGAGTTTATCCCCGTTTTTGCAATGCAGTCGCTCATAGCAGTATCGAAATGCATATTTTGCCAACACATTGTGGTTGCTGGTTGCTTTCAGCAGGTGGCTGCACACAACAGAGCACTTATATAATAAAATCGATCCATGCATTACGATTGTGGTCGGAAATGACAGGTGGTCGCTTATAGCAGAGGTCGCTCATAACAGTTTTTATTGTATTACACAAAGGTAACACAAATTAATGTTGACAATACACAAGTGTATTTCAAGATAGTTTTATCTTCGTTTCATAAAAATTTATACATTTCATTTTCAACTCTTACAGTAAATTTCAAATGTATGTGAAATTTGACATCTTTTTGGCTCCAACCCCTGAAACACTTATCTCAACCACTGCTTAAGTCAATAATAATACCTTTGGCTCAAGGATGTCAAAGCAAATGGGTAGCTCTGAATGCTTTTGCTGCGTAAATAACACCCTTCACCTGTACTCAACCCCACTTCCTGATTATGACCTATGGGACACAATACAAAATTAATCACATTCTAAATTTGACCTTTGACCCTACCTCTTTGAAACTAGGATTGGATCCTAGAATGGTTACCATTTTGCAGATGGTTACCACTGAAGCAACATAACTACAAAGTTTAATGAATTTCCAGCCAAACGGTACAGTGGAACCCCGATAAAGCATGATGATTGGTGTCTACAAAATTATATCATACTTATATATTACATGCTAAAACCAAACAAATCAATTATCTGTAGAAAAATGGTGCATACCCTGCTCCCAACAAATAATGAGGGTGGGCAGAAGTAGGTGCTATACTATGGACTTAATTAATGCAGCTATCAACTTGTTCCATATTAAACAACTACTTAAAACAGTTATTACATATTTAATATTTATATTTATGTATACAAAATCTACAACATAAGCGTGAATAGCTGAGTAAGTGTTCTCACCAATCGAATCCATTTTATCGATAATAGTAATTCTATCAAAAATGTGTATGAAGAAGCACAATTTATATAATTATATAAAAAAAACATTTCTTGGACCATCTGAATCCTGCCATTCAATTTCTTGCTTCTATATTCTCACAAACGTATGAAACGGGTGTTTGTTTCCGTAACATTCACATTTGCTGGATGTGTCCGAAGGGTCTTATTTCTGACCGACAATAAAATGCATGATTCAAACATTGAGAGTTTCTAAAAAGAAACCTGTATTTAGGCTTGAAAAGTACATTTACTTGAGCTGAAAATGCACACAGGAGATTCGAGATATTGATCTCATAACGCTCTTGTGATGAGAATTCAATAGGTACATGTAAATTGCCCGAACCCCGTTTGGGAGTAAACCATTCCATTGTGTGGGTTCAGAGCAAATTCCTTAAAAACTGTTGAGTGATTCTTTAAAGGATGGAAAAAAATCTACAAAATAAACCCAGCATTTATTGACAAATTTGTTTTATAACTAAGACTTCGCTTCAATGCAGAGCAAAAAGCAGGGAGTAAAATGTTGATTGCCAATCCCTCCACCCCTATAACGTAAATGGTTTTGTTCCAATCAGAGTTAACACTGCAAGGACAGTTTCTTGTGTATATGTGAATGATTTGAAGCTAGAGAATAAAATGGGTTAAGATGAAAGGGGGTGGGGGTTGTTTTACATGTGTGACAATGACAAAAACTGCTGACAATTCGGTTCATAAACTTGTTTCAGTTAACATGTATGAAGGTTGATCGAGCAGGCATCGATTACCTATTGTTTTCCCTTAAAAATTGTTAGATAAATTAATTGATTTATCAGTTCAGATAAGACACTTTTTAGGCCACCACACTGTTTGCTTGACTTGTGAACACTAAATCAGAATGCTAATCATAATTGTTTAATTCCAAACTTAATTAACCTTGAACTGGCCTTCAAGCCTCTCTGGAACAATAAAAGCTTTATGTCTCTGTATCCAGTTACTGTAACCCACTAATTAACACTTTGACCCCTATTTGTTTGAATGACTACAGGACATATAACTGTTAAGGAATAACAAGGTCATTTTTATATCAAATGCAGAATAGTATTCACTGGTCAAATGACTGTGTGACAATGGAAAACACCACAATGCCACACATGCGTGTTGGCGGCTTTCTCATTTTTTCTTTCTATTTTTTTTTTATAAATCATTGTCCCATAAGCTGAACAAACTTTAGTAGTGAGACTGACATTGATGATTAGCAATTACTATAATTAATTAATTTATGAATTTGGATGAGAATCTTGTTACTTTTCTTTAAGCAAAAACTGTATGCAGAATATATGGAAGAAAAATGGAGAAGACTTACTGTTGATAGTCCAATAATAATAAGATTAACACAAATCAGCTTTTGAATGAGGAGACTAAGATGAAAGGACAATGATTGTCTACTGACATATTTGAAATGAATATTCACAAATAGAAACTCTGAACATCTTTATTCATATAAAGAATGATGCAATCATAAGACAATTTTTCTTCAATAATGCATCACATTTTGTCATATTATTAAATCAAACTTCTGCTTATATTGACACAGAAGTTTGCAATTCTTCAAGAAATTGGTAAAATTCTTGCAAAATCTTGAGAGCCATGCTATGATCATGTGTTATATCCAATTCATAGACAATCTCTTCACCCAAATGTTAATTTACTTTTTATATAATAGTTTTCGTACTTTAAAAAAAAAATGAAGGAACAAATATACAAATTTTTGGGAGCCACATTACAATCATGTCATATCCAAAATTCATGCTATAACGAAGTGTGCTTTAGTGGGGCTTCACTGTATAGTGAAAAATGCTGTAATGGACAGATGAATGGTATCACAATTTTCTCCAACAAAAGAACAGTATAGAGATAAGCACAAACACTGAATTCTTGCTATTATATTAGCATTACACTATAGTGTGGAGATAAGCACAAATACTGCATTCTTACCATTTGATTATCATTACACTACAGTGTGGAGATAAGCATAAACACTGCATTCTTACCATTAGATATCATTACACTACAGTATGATGATAAGCATAAACACTGCATTCTTACAAATTAAATTAGAATAACAATGTAGTGTGGAGATAAGCACAAACACTGCATTCTTACCATTAGACTAGCATTACACTACAGTGTGGAGATAAGCACAAACACTACATTCTTACCATTAGATTATCATTACACTACAGTGTGGCGATAAGCACAAACACTGCATTCTTACAAATTAAATTAGAATAACAATGTAGTGTGGAGATAAACACAAACACTGCATTCTTACCATTAGATTAGCATTACATGTGTGGTGTTTGACCAAACCACCTCCAAGTATGATCATCCCTGTGTTAATAGCCAAAACTGCCTGACTGTTTATCCTGCGTATATCTAATCAAAAGAAAGAAATTCATTGTATACTCTTTCCATCTTATAAAATTCATCAGCTTATGTATTTCTAAATTTAGCACTGCTGGGAATCAGGGGAATTTTAAAGATCAATGATAGGATTCATTGTAACAATTCAACCATCAATAAAAGGTATACAATAGGATAAAATCTTGAATATTTTATGTGACTAGGCACATTTTGTTGGCATAAGTTAATTTTTAAAGCATATGTAATGTAATACCTACCCTCTATGATGTCTAAAACTAGACCAGGATTCTTGTATGAGTGGAAATACAACATGTCCCCAAGAGAACCATCTGTAATTGCTGGGCAAAAGACTGGAATGTTATTCTGTATGGAAATAAAAATTTATATATAACTGCAATATCAGAAGAGGAATAATTGGGATTTTTTTTCTTAATTAGGAGGAATTTTATTCATATGTTTAAGTACCTGACAAAGTGTGCATGCATATTACAGGATTTTATTTGTTGTTGTCGGAGTGGGTTTAATGCCATTTTTCAGCACATGATAGGCTACACATGGCAGCCAGTATAACTGATGGAGGAAGAACATGGGAAAACCCTGCTAAGAACCACCAACCCATGGGAAGCTACTTGCATACTTTCTCACATACCCACACTGACTGTGCACAACTCAAACCCACGTGGGCCGAGGTGTGATGGCAGTGATCAGTAAAGGTGAGTGCTATAGACCACTTGGCCACCCAGGGCCCAGATTTTATTTGTAGGCATGCTTCTTTGACAACTGATGAGGTAACCATGCCTACCAATCAGCATTTTCTACAAAATAAAAAGTCTTCCTCTGAAACTTCTATCACTTTATTACAGAGAAATATTTGGCTCAAAGCCAACATTTCACAACAATGAGACAAAAGTAGATAAAAGTTTAAATCTGCACATGTTATGTAGTGAAATTGACCCACTGTAGTTTTATAGTTTTTACAGGGTACTTATCCCTTGGATAAATGGCTTTTGAAACTATAAAAGAGAATATGTTACTGTATGACATATAAAAAACATGGTTTCAAATTTTTAAAGCCGTTGACATTTATCATTATGTAATTTTTTATAAATAATAGAAAATTTTTTCTATGAAATATAATTTTTTTTTTCCTCAGGAAAAGGATAGAAAATATGCCTAAGACAAATCTAAACAAAATTTGTTTTACTTTTTATTTCTATGTAAGTCAAAAGGAGTCCATCACAAGACTGATGCTCTCTCTACTGTTGAAAAAGAACTTCCAGAAATTCAAGATAAGCCAAGTTTCTTCTGCTGAATAATGAAACCATCTTTGATATTCTTGAGAAACTTTAACATATCAAATTTGGCAACAAAATTATTTTCTTATGTTTTATCAAATATGTTTACAAGATACCTGTAACTCCAGTATGAAATTCCTTGTCATGACCTTTGACCCTGAAACTGATATCATGGATACAAGATCAATGAACTTGTCTGAGACAATGTCAAGATATACCCACATGCTAAGTTTGGTTAAATCTGGAGGTAATAATGTTTGGAAACATTTACTGAATTTATACCATTCCAAATATTCTTCTGATGTATCCAAAAACTGGGTTAAAAAATGTATTCATACTTGTGTGTGTTATCATGCTCACTAATAACTCTGATTCAATACCTTTGACCTTAAACTTAACGTCTGAGTGCTGACTATCAACTTGTTCCTTGGAATGGACTAAATTCAAGGTTTGATATACAAGGCACAGTACACCTAAGCACATGCAAGTAATAACCTTTCACTTGACCCCAAGGTCATTTAAGTCTCATTTTCAAAGCCTCCTCAGAGAAGCATAAATATAATGGTGGTCAGATCTGTATCATATTCATTCAGAACCGAAAAATCCTGCAAAAGTGTTTTAATGAAAATCTCAAGTTAGTGCCAAAATTCATGCAAGAGAAGTAGAGATAACAAAACATTTGTAATGGCCACCATGGTTCCATGCTGAAGGTCAGATGCTGAAGGTCATTCAGAAATAGCTACATATCATGATAGTGTTTTTGTGAAAATACTGTGTCAATACAAGCATCCAGTCAAGAGAAATAGCCATATAAAGATTTTTGGGATCAGGTGTAAAGCAGCAATTCTAGAGGTTGTTTTAATACAGGAACAACTATATATTGCAAGAAAGAAGCAGTGTTTAAGCAAACAAAACAAAAAGTAAGCACAAGATGAGTTATTCTGGATAAGGTTTCTTGAATTCTCTTGAGTGAGAAGTGTTTTAGTGAAAAAAAACCATGTCAATCTGACCATCCCTTAAAACACCCCAAAGATTTTCATGTCTGCCATGGCCAGCTATCATGCTGGTGGCCTGATCAGCACCATTTTTATTTAGAACCAACAAGATATCATTAGAAGTTCTTTAGTGAAAACCCTAAATCGCTATGACTATCCGCAAGATTTCAGGATGACAGACATGGTCATCCAACTGTAGTCTACACAACACAATTTTCATTTAACACCAACTACTGGTATACATGTATATGATAATAAGTCTTTCACTGAAAACCCTATGTCTATGTCACCTTTCGCCACCATTTTCATTTAGGACCAACTACACATCAAAAGAAGTCTTTCAGTGAAAACCACAAGTCGACTGACCATTCATTCAGGAGAAATAAAAATAACAAGATTTTAAGTTGGCACCATGGTAACCTTGTTGAATGTAAGATCAGAACAATTTTATGTGGACCTACAAGACATTATAATAAGTACTTTACTGAAATCCCCCGTCAATATTACCATCCATTCAAAAGTAGTACTGACAAGAATATTTTCAAGTTGGCCAGTGCGAAAACTACACTGGATATCTGAGGAGTACCATTAACATCCAGGACCAAATAGTCATCAGAAGAGTGTGTGTGTAAAGTTTCAAGGAAATCCTCAAAGTAGTTTAGGAGAAGTAGCAATAAAAAACTTATGCTAACGGATGACTGATGAAAAGCCAGTGCATAAGCTCTACTTGTCTATGGTAGAGCCAGCCAGAGCTAATAAAAACAAACTTCACAAAAAAATTTTTAAACCTGACAAGTACTTTTCAAAGTTTGGAATGCAGCTGATCTTTGTTTTCCTATTAATTTTTGGATAATGTAGAAATTCTACTTTGCACATGAATATGTGGATGTTATAAAATATTTGTTTTGATTCCATGAATATTTGTGCCTATCTACCCACATCTGATACAGCCAACTCAGGCTGATAATTTGCTGAATAAAATCAAATATAAAGTTAAAAATATCTATGTATAATGAATTCAAGTAACATTCAGCACTGCACTGACAAGGAAGGTATAGAGAAAGATTTTCTTCGGAACAACATGGAATGAAATACTGTACAGACTTGCTGATAAATCAGTTCAGCAGCAAACTGCACAGACCCATATCTGCCATCGCATAATGTGCCAGCAGATCTGGCTCTATGCAGTTTGTTAGGAATAATCATCAGAGCAAACAACACAGACCCTCATCTTATGGCATATTTTGTGATGGCAGATCAGAGTATATGTTGTCTGCAGTTTACCTCTATTTATAAGTGTCTATGTTAGCTGTTTAATCTGCTGTAAAATATTTACATCACAGTAATGATGAGATTACTGTAAAATATTTACATCACAGTAATGATGTGATTACTGTAAAATATTTACATCACAGTAATGATGTGATTACTATAAAATATTTACATCATAGTAATGATGAGATTACTGTAAAATATTTACATCACAGTAATGATGTGCTTATTGTAAAATATTTACATCACAGTAATGATGTGATTACAGTAAAATATTTACATCACAGTAATGATGAGATTACTGTAAAATATTTACATCACAGTAATGATGCGCTTATTGTAAAATATTTACATCACAGTAATGATGTGATTACTGTAAAATATTTACATCACAGTAATGATGAGATTACTGTAAAATATTTACATCACAGTAATGATGTGCTTATTGTAAAATATTTACATCACAGTAATGATGTGATTACTGTAAAATATTTACATCACAGTAATGATGAGATTACTGTAAAATATTTACATCACAGTAATGATGTGCTTATTGTAAAATATTTACATCACATTGCAAAATATTTACATCACAGTAATGATGCGCTTATTGTAAAATATTTACATCACAGTAATGATGTGATTACTGTAAAATATTTACATCACAGTAATGATGTGATTACTGTAAAATATTTACATCACAGTAATGATGTGATTACTGTAAAATATTTACATCTGAGTAATGATGTGATTACTGTAAAATATTTACATCACAGTAATAATGTGATTACTGTAAAATATTTACATCTCAGTAAGCTGTCCTCAAATCTATTCATATCAGCAGAACACAGTGTTCTGTATAACATACTGGGCAACCCTTGGAAATCATACAGAGACTCTTACATGAGTGCTTCTTTCAAATAAATGCCTGAAATGAGTCAACTAATTTCTATCCCTTGCGAATCTTGGTGAGATAAAGAAAAACATTGTTCTAGGAGATTCAGTAACTTCATCTGAAATGATCAAAAATATACAGTCTATATCCTGCATCATGAAAAATAGTGATTTATTTCAACAAACTGCATAAGGGCTGTTCCAGTAAAACATTCTTGGGACCAAGGGAAGGAACTCTTGATTTGTGGTACTCACCCATGGAAGCAATTTAGAATTTTCTTATCATTTTAATATGAACTCTATGAAATCAAATATCCTGGCATATATTTTTTTTTTTTTTAATATGAACTCTATGAAATCAAATATCCTGGCATATATTTTTTTTTTTTAAACTGCCTTCCCTGGGTACCACGTATGCTTAAATGGAACAGACCTAATAGTAACGTGAAATGGTTCTGAAATACATTTGGATGCCTTGGTCATTATGCCTTGCCTTCACATTTCAACATTTGTGATGTCATGAGGTGTTATTACATGTGTTATATATAAAGAAATATAATATGGATATATTAACATTAATATTAACATTAAAAAATAGTGACTTATGTTTAAAAAAACTGCATAATAGTAACGTGAAATGGGTCTGAAATACATTTGGATGCCTTGGTCATTATGCCTTTCCTTTATATGACAGCATTTGTGATGTCATGAGGTGTTATTACATGTGTTACACATATAAAAATATAATATTGGTATATTAACAAAAATAACACATTGTTCAGGTGACAAGACAAATGACATACAAACAGCAATTATTATGATAACCACCAAGTTTTGCTGATGTAATTTTTTTACCTACAGAAACACTAGCTATTGTGGATTAAAACATTTTCAAATGTGTGTACAAAAAAAATAAGTCCTAATGTTTCCAAATAGGAATCACCATTCATGGAAGTTTAATTTTTTATCTGTAGCAACCACAAAATCCTGAACAATTGGTAACTGACAAAAAGTAACAAACTCTGTGTAATAATTACTTTACTCACCTTGTATGCCCAATAGTACACAGATTCTGGATTGCCTATTTCCTTTCCCAGTCGATGAATCAGTTTGGAAGGTGTCCACAGTACACTCTACAGAGAAAGTTTCATACTTTTATTCAAATTAAAAGATAAAACTGAATTAAACCAATGGCAGAATTCACGAGGCAAACTAAACAAATATTTTTGTTATGCTAAAAATGTTTTCTCTAGAAAAAGAGTTGGGTGTTGTTCCTTAGAGCTGTACCAAATACTTCATGCTTTTACTACAACAGTGAAACCGGTCTTGAAAAATCACTGCTATGAAAGACCATCTGTCTTGAGAGACCATGTCCTCACATCACAGATTGATTGATCATACAGAATTATCACCTGTAGTGAGAGACCACCTGTCTTGAGAGACCATAATTTTTGGGCATAAGGGTAGTCTTTCAAGACAGGTTTTACGGTACAATATTAATTAGTAATTTGAAACACTAAAACCATCTAAGGCTGCAATGAGCACAATATTGGGAACTTGAGTACTCAAAATGGAAGACTTTTATGGGGAAAAGTGTTATGTATATTTAATTGTTTGTTTGTTAGTTTTAAATTTTTTAATTCCATTACATGTTATTGTAATGTAACTTTGTTTACTGGATTTGGCATTGTCCAGAATTGATTTTTTATTTTTATATTTATAAACAACTAATAACATAAACATTGTATCTAGTTTCTGACCTTGCTTCAAAATCAGTGACGGTATTGGTAAACAACTTTTTTTACTTATTTTTTTAAAATCTTTCTCAGAGCAAGAATCATTAAGTTAAGTCAAGGTCATACCTGGATTACATGACAAGTAGCTTGTATCAATTGTTACAAACTTCTTTTTTTCCCAGAAGTATGAAGTTTTGACCCTCATCCGGGAATCTGTTTTGCATCTTAGGTAGTCATATAAACTGTAGTTTTTGATAGAGGTTTGTTAGTTGGGCCTAAGACAGTTGTGCTGTAACATCTAGCACTTTGAGTTGTGTTATATTGTGACCAGTTTGGGTTGAATTTTTATTTTCTTCAAATTGCTGAAATCAAGTGATTCTATTCCCTGGATATACACAAGTGCTCTAACAAAATTCTTGGATAAAGACATTTATTGGAATTTATACTGAATTCAAAACTGGAATATTTTCTGTCATTCAACAAGAGACTGTTGACACATCAGGACTTGGCTGACCACAACAGATGTCATCATCTTCCATTTCAAATTTCATCAGGACTCGAACTCAGTTTCATTCAGGACATTTTATTACTAGGACTTCTAATTTTTATTTCTTGGATTATTTTTGGATTTAATTCATAAAACCGTAAGTTCTTTTCTCTTAATTTTCACTTGGTATTCTAGGAAATAAATTATTTGTTAAATTTTACAAAGCTTGTTGTCTTCACTCTTTTCTGTTACTTATTTCAAGAGCACCGACTCGTAACAAGTATTCAAAATGGAAGACTCCCTTCATCCTCAAGTACTTGAAATATAGAAGTCTATAATGGCAATATCTTTAGCCAAGATCATACAAAATACCTACCCACCCACCGATTCCTGGACAGTTTTGAAAATCTGAATAAACACATTCCTGTATTTTCCATCAAAAAGAAACACAAAATGTGTACCTGCATACTAAGATCTGCAAATCAGTTAGAAATGCCATAAGAGAAAGATTAAATTCTTTGTCAGGTTCGGCTGACCAATCAAGATAGTTTCTATTGAATGCAATGCATCATCCTGGCTAACTAGAATGACCATTGTAGTGGGTTTCTTTCAAGGCATGGCAATGTTTAATTGAAGAAAAACATCAGTATACTTTCATTAGGCCACAGGAAATATAGTTTGAAAATCATTCAATTAAAAGTATGTTATGTGTAATTTTCTCCCCTTGTGTGTCCAAAACAGTAACATCTATAACGCTCACATATGGACTATATACAAGAGAGAACATGAGCTCATGTAGTTGCCATAAAGCAAATTTAACTCCGATGACAAGAAAACTGTAATAGTCTTCAAAATTGTAAGCAAATGTTTTCTACTCTTTGTTAAGTACTCGAGTCCAAAATCTGGACTTTAGTTTAAGTTTTACCCAACTCTTCTAATTTATCATACCTGTCAACTCTCCTGCAGAAGAAAAAACTCACGATTTTTGGGTCATTACACACCTATCTCCCGATTTTTGCAGAGAACTCCTGATTATTATAACTTTCTTCAGGAAACAGAATGTCAAATTTAAACATTATTCAAGTCAATTTATGAATGTTTATAACTTTATAACAATACAAAAATCAGAAAATAAACCACAACAAACAATAAACCACAACAATAACGTTGTCAGCAATGAGTTTCAATCCCAAGAATGATCACTGATGCTGTAGCACCTCCATTCCCACCAAAGAAACTTACATGAATGAACAACTGAAATTACTGTACCATATATACAAACATTAATTACATCATTAAATTAAAAAAAGGAATGGAGAAACATACCACAGCTTATGTATCCACAAACAATTATTCAGAATAAATGTTATTTACTAAACAATGTTAAATGCCTTTCAAGTTGAGAATAAAAAAGGGATATAAAACATGAGAAAATGTATGGTACATATAGCTTGCAACTGTGTATTTAGGTACCGCTATTTACAACAAAACAGAGCACTGTTTATTTGCCAATCAATTATTGGTGCTTATATAACATGCACTGCAGAACATGGTTTCTTCAAATTATGTCAGAGGGTCAGTCCTTTTCACAAGATAGTTGCAATGCTAAGAATTAACTGTTAATTAGTTACGCTAGCTTTTATGCTTGTTTAACTTAAGACTAACCTTAGCTACTGTACAGTTTGGCCACAGCTAACAGAAAATGAAAATAGGGCACGATAAGGGAGAAAAAAAAGACATGTCACAGGAAGAAATGGCATGTCCTTTGAGAATTTCACATGTATTGGACCCAAAAGATCGGTCAATATTTAGTGAAAACGAGGCTTAAAAAATACAGCTAAAAACTCCCAATTCTGGGTCCCAATCTCCCTATTTTTTCATTCAATCTCCCTACCTGGTTTTTGAAAAGTTGACAGGTATGAGTTACTCAAGTAATATCAGCAGTAAAACCATTCTGAATGCCCTCAAATCCTGAAAAACAAAACTGTCACCATATATACTCAATAAAAAGTCAAGTCCAAATGCAACAGACCCTGATGTGCCATCACATAATGTGCTGGCAAATAAGGGTCTACGATGTTTGCTCTACTGATTACTCCCAACAACTGCATAGACCCAGACCTGCAGGTGCCTGCAATGGCAGTTCTAGGTTTGTGCAGTTTACAGTTGGACTCTACTTATAAGCAAGTATAAATGGTATTCTTAATCTAACAGTTGGACACTGAAGATATCATTCACTGAGGCATTAACTATAATGTCATTCACTGTAGCATTCACTCCAATGTCGCTCACAGTACCATTCACTCGGATATCATTCACTGTAGAATTCACTCTGATATCATTCACTGTAGCATTCACTCCAATGTCACTCACAGTACCATTCACTTTGATATCATTCACTGTAGAATTCACTCTGATATCATTCACTGTAGCATTCACTCCAATGTCACTCACAGTACCTTTCACTCTGATATCATTCACTCCGATGTCACTCACAGTACCATTCACTCTGATATCATTCACTGTAGAATTCACACTGATATCATTCAGTGTAGCATTCACTATATCATTCACTGCAGCATTCACTCCAATGTCACTCACAGTAACATTCACTCTGATATCATTCACTGTAGAATTCACTGATATCATTCACTGTAGCATTCACTGCAGCATTCACTCCAATGTCACTCACAGTACCATTCACTCTAATATCATTCACTGTAGCATTCACTCTATCATTCACTGTAGCATTCACTCCAATGTCACTCACAGTACATTCACTCTGATACCATTCACTATAGCATTCACTCCAATATTATTCACTGTAGCATTCACTCCAGTATCATTCACTGCAGCATTCACTCTGATATCACTGGCTGTAGCATTCACTCCCATATCATTTGCTGTAGCAATATGTCATGTTCACAACTTCTAAGTTTCAGACTGTTGTTTGGGGCTATTAAAAGCCACAGAATTTTTGGCTTGACTGATCAAAGACTGCATTACAGTTACCATGTTATAATAACTTGATAAGTGGTAGAATGGTTCTGTGTACCTCTTCATTCTGCTCTTTCAAAAGTTGGTCTAAAATAGGCATAATCCAGTCTTCAAATTTACAGTAATTATCATTTGGGACAAGCAGATTCCCTATCCTATTTAGTCCCTTCTCTCTAAGCTCAGCGCCTTTCAGGCTGAAGTCTCCCACGTATGTATGGGCCAAACATTTGATGAAGTCTTCCTCAATCCCTCCAGCAGTTGTAACAATACAATCAACCTGCAAAGCAAAAGACAAAGATATCCCAAATATATGATGAAGTCTTCCTCAATCCCTCCAGCAACTGTAACAATACAACCAACCTGCAAAGTAAAAGTCAAAGATATCCCAAACATTTGATGAAGTCTTCCTCAATCCCTCCAGCAACTGTAACAATACAATCAACCTGCAAAGTAAAAGACAATGATATTCCAAACAGAATCTATGATATATAAATGCAGATGTATCTCTTAACCTGTCTATTAGCATGAAGGTCTAGGGACAATAGAACTCTGTAATGGCCTCAGAAATTATCAAAAATTTATTTTCTTTATTTTAAAAGGTGTTTTATGTAGTTTATATAGAAATACCACTGTCTTTAAAAATACATTGCATTTTTTATATTTCTTGAGTGCAATGAGGTAATTGGCAGCTATGTATGAGGCATAGAATGTAGAAAATGTTAAAAATGCAGCTGACTGCAATGTATTGATACAAAGTGAAACAACAGGACACTTTCAAGAAGTTGTCCTTACTAGATATGCTGAAATCTCTGAAAATTTTACGTTGTTTCACTTATGCAGGCTTTGTTAATTTTAAAGAAAATGGTTAAATTCTAATGTCGGCATTACTGATAAACCAGCACTGATGCAATGTTTAATGCTATGCATAAAATCAGTATTTGTGATTGTCTATTACTGGTAATTTATAGCTCCTAGTAGATGAAACAAAATTTATTTAAAACATAATTATGCAAGAAATGTATATAAAACAATTTTTGTCATTGTAAATTATTTTTTTATCGAATTAGCTGCATATTCTCAAAACATCATACAGTACATAGCAACAGTGATACTTTTATGGCAGCTACACTTTACAAGGTATGTAATTTGATATTACAATTATTATGCCCTAAACATCGAGTAAAGCATGAAATTAAATGCACTTCTACTTTATCAGACACACACTCTTTTGAACTTATGGAAACTGTTCAGTTGAAATAATTCTAGTAGGTGTTGATTTGCAGACAATTTGTTGTATGATGATACAGACAATCCTGTTTGGTTTATCGTATATTTGTATCCATCTTGTATTATGGACAAATATTACTCTATAACAGCGACATTTACAATGGTATGCAATACTGTGGAACTGTTAATTCACTTGGAGTTTTATGGGTACAAGAAATCCGTTCAGTGAAAGTGACTGGAATATATGTATACTGAAATGCTACTACAGAAAGGGTCTGAAGCAGTTATTGCATGGAACTAATTAGGTTTACTGCATGGAACTAATTAGGTTTACTGCATGGAACTAATTAGGTTTACTGCATGGAACTAATTAGGTTCATTGCATGTCTGTCACTTATTCATGACTCTATGCACTACAATTTGAAATGGCAGAATAAATAATCAACATTCAATAAAAAGTACACATTACCTCTGCAACAAACAAAAATACAGCATTAGAAGTAAGGACAGTGCAGTAATTGGTATTTAATTCTCTTGGGGCAAAACCACTATATTTAGAACTGGAATGGTTAGTGAGGAAATGAACTTTGAAATGAGTGTTTATACTGATTTGCAAACAAGTACAAAACCACATGATATAGCTTGCTGATCATCATAAATATTTAACTGTTAGGAAAAAAATCCTAATACTGCAACAGAGTATAATAAGCTCTGCATAGATCATAGAAAGATGTATATAGCATAAATGATTTCATGATCCAAAGATATAAATGTCCGCCTACAGACATAGATGTGTTTGGGTTTGATTCTCAGAATGGGAGAATTGTTTCCCTCATCTTTGTACTTTTTCTTATTTCTACTTATTAATACAGATAGTAACCAGTAATGCTTCATTTTCCATACTGATACAAAGAAATCTTAATTGTCACCACTTATGTTTTGTTTTCTAGTAAATATTCATACCATGATGTAAATATAGTAACATGTAATAAATTGGCAATGATTTAATACCGAATTTATAAAACTCATTGAATAATGTCCAGCTTTTGTGAGCACTGGCAAGCAAAAGCTGGACATTATTCAACGAGTTTCGCAAATTCAATATTAACGCATTACCTCTTTCAGGTTCTGTTAATCACATAGTTTTAATTTAGAGTGGAATGAAAGTGAAGGAAGAATGAGCAATTTTTGGCATTTCATTTCTGACTTGGATGCTGCAACTTTTAATTCTTGCATGTGAAAAAATAGTCACAATAGAGAGTTATAGAAGTATTTAACAATTTTATAACAAATAACATTTACAGGTATATATTTTTTTTAAAAAATAAAAATTACAAGAGCAACTGTCTTTCTAATTAATTGACCTTTTGTCATAAACAGGATAATTTTTCAAAACTGGACAGCCACTGGAAATTCAGGTGTTATTGTTACATAGTTCACTTAGTTATGTCTCCTTGGTTAGTGAAAGAACCATATACACGAATTTATATGTTCCTGATCAGAATTGTTTCCTCCTAAAAATGCATCCATTCCACCACAAACATTCACCACTGATTTGTTATAGGATGTGGCAGAAGAAATGTCAATCCAGTTGTTGGAATTTTCTCTGAACGGAGTATTAGTGGTTGAAGAAACTGTGCTGTGGGGGTGAGGCACCCGCTTGGTGGGGACCCAGGGGCAACTGATCCATTTGCTCTCCCTTTTGTCCAGCCTAGACTATCACATTGTGCACTACCAGTAGTACTAGCAACCTTCCACCATTTTCCTTCTGACTATATGAACCCAGAAATTCCCCATGTATTGTCTGCTTGTTTTGTGCTCCTCCACCATAGAAGAGGATGGGAAACATTAATGTTTAACATTAAAGTAGTGACGTGTGTTTTGTGCACCTCTACCAAGGAAAGGGTTGGGAAACATTAGTAGCTGATATTTCCACCATGATAGTGGTTGGAAGATATTATTAACTGACACCTCCACCATATTAAAGGTTTGGAAACATTAGTGACTGACACTTCCACAATGATAGGGGTTATGAAACATTAGTGACTGACACTTCCACCATGATAGGGGTTATGAAACATTAGTGACTGACACTTCCACCATGATAGGGGTTATGAAACATTAGTGACTGACACTTCCACCATGATAGGGGTTATGAAACATTAGTGACTGACACTTCCACCATGATAGGGGTTATGAAACATTAGTGACTGACACTTCCACCATGATAGGGGTTATGAAACATTAGTGACTGACACTTCCACCATGATAGGGGTTATGAAACATTAGTGATTGACACTTCGACCATAATAGGGGTTATGAAACATTAGTGATTGACACTTCCACCATGATAGGGGTTATGAAACATTAGTGACTGACACTTCCACCATGATAGGGGTTATGAAACATTAGTGACTGACACTTCCACCATGATAGGGGTTATGAAACATTAGTGACTGACACTTCCACCATGATAGTGGTTGAGGAATGTTAGTGACTGACACTTCCTTCATGATAGGGGTTGAGTAACAGTAGTGCTTGAAATTCTATTAGTCAATACATATGCATGAAGACCACTCTTGGAAAGACTAAAACATCACTATGATTTAGAATTGCATACCAAAGGAAAAATCATCTTCATTTCAGTTTTAAATCTGGCCAATAAAATAAATTATTTCAAAATGAGTCTTGTATATTCAAAAGATTGTTGATAAGTGGCTGGTCCACTTCTATGCTTTACACAAACAACTCACATAAATACACTCATCAACACTCATAAGTACACACATCAGCACATATAAGTACACACATCAGCACATATAAGTACAAAAATCAACACATACAAGTACACATCAACACACATACATACACAAACATATAATTATTATGGTTACCAATGCCACTAATCTGCAATAACTGATTCACCTGGAATTGATCATATGCTTAGTTGATGGCCAGAAATAATCTCCTATTTCACTGCTCTCTTTCGTTTAGTTACAGTCTGTCTTGACTTTATTTACGGCTTGCAAAGAACTTCAATTTTAGAAGGCCTGCTACTGGTACTGATCAATGCAGATATCATCTTGGCAAGAATGGACAAAACAAAATGGCATCATCTTGTAAAGCTTTACCAGTTATGCTTTTGCAATGTTCAATACAGTCGATACCATTAATTAAGTAAACTAGACTGTAAGTAAACTGAACAAAATTATATTATTAAAGATTTTAAAAATTGCTTGAAAACTGTGATATGTTTATGACATGTCTGGAAAAAGGTTATAAAAAACTGTGTCTTCTGTTTCTAAAATCTCATTTCAAATGGCAACTCACCATATTGTGTTGTGCAAGGTAACGTATGACTTCCCTCACTCCAGATGATATCAGATTTGACGTGTAGCTTAAAAATATTGTACAGTTTGTCTTTTCTCGTCCACACGGGTTTAAGTTCAGCTTATCTTGCTTATCTGCAGGGATTTCCTCATGCTTCTTGGTGATCTAGGAAGAAAATGAATTGTCTCCAAATATCTAACTCAATTCCAAATAACACAACATTAAATTAGGTTGAATGGAAAATGAAAATGTTGCTGAACTGTGGCAGTATAGCTACAAAACTAAGTGCCAGTAAGTATGACCTATTTATATGGAGAAAATTAGGTCACATGAAAAAATCAGTAAAAATTCAGACAGAAATCATGTCCTGGGCTAAACAAAATAAGGGAAGAAAACAATTCCAAAATTACACAAAACCATAACATGGATTTACATAATAAAATATTGGTTAAAGTGAACTATCACTAAGTATCATTCGTTCTTGTTGTTGTTATAGGGTTTAATGCCATTTTTCAGCACAGGATAGGCTATACATGGCAGCCAGTATTAATGGTGGAGGAAATATCACCAACCCATGAGAAGCTACCGGCAAGCTTTCTCACATACCCACATTGGCTATGCCTGAGACTCAAATCCACACAGACAGAGGTGAGATGACAGTGATCTGTAATGGCAAGGGCTTTAGACCACTTGGCCACTCTGGGCCCCAACTATCATTTGTCATGCAGCAACAAATATTCTGCTTAGAAAAGTGTCTTATGAACATATACACATTTCTTAGCATCTCAACAGCGAGAGTTCCAACCTCATGGACCCTTAATATGGACAATATTTCTTCCTCTGGACCTAGAGCCAGAAAAATTAATTCCTAACTTATTTTTTTTGTCCTTGCCCAGAAGTTAATATAAACTAAAAAGGAAAGCAAATTTTTCAGTAAATTATGTTTCTCCTTGAATACATACTAAATCACTTCAGTGTCAAAAATACTATGAAGGGGGATTACCACCATAATTCTATGCGTGTATTTTCTAATCTTTCTTGATGCATTATTGTAAATGGCTGCTTGCAAGCTCTACTTTCATAATTCTATCCATGTATATTGTATTGTATGTTGCAGATTTCAAGTGCAACTTTCCTTTTGCATTATTGTAGATGGCTGCTTGCAAGTGCTACATTCATAATTCTAGTCATGAATTTTCTATTCTTCATTGATGCAAGCTGTAAATGGCTGCTTGCAAGTGTTTAGATCTACTTTCCTTCTGCATCGTTGTATCTTGCAGTTTGCCAACTACTGAACTGATTATGTAGTTTGTCGTATGGCAAACGCTATGTCAGTTATTACAAGTGTTGTATATTCTGTTTGTAAACTCGCCATATTGCAATTATATCATTCCAACTGCTGTTTTCATACAGATTTGGCCTTGCAACAATGTAAATACTAAGTTTTATCAGTATCGTCTTTATTGTCCAACTCGTGTCACCATCTGTTGTCATAATGACATACTAGAGATTAGCATGGCATTATGACAACAGAGGGCGCTCTAAATTTCTAAAGTTTTTCCTTTACCAGAAATAATTAATTCTCCCCACAGGACTTTACAGCATTCATTTTGTGTCGATAAAAATTGTCACTCTTTCAGTCCCTTTTTTAAGGTGTACGTTAGCAACGAAGTTTTTACTGTTCTCTAAAACCACGTGCTTTCTCGAAGATCTAAGTGATTTAAAGCACCTTACGAAAATAAAAATGCATACACTACAGCAGAGTGATCCATCTTCTTCAACCCCAGTTCTGATGCTCTTAAGTATTTACTTTCACCATTTAAGAAATCTACTTCTTAGTGATATCTCTCATTACTTTGAAAACATCAGTTATTTTAGCAAAGTAAGGATCAGAAACGACAATGATATATTCCCTCGTACTCTTCTTAATGAGCTTTCATCAGAGGACCCTTGGTTGTAAGGATCGTATTGTGCGTCACCCATTCTGACACACCTCACAGATGTCTGTCATTTCTGTGATGCTATTGTACATAAGCTCCGGTGAAAATAATATATTTCAAAGCAACATCAATATCACATTTAAAGAAAAAGGGGGTTTTTTTTTAGGTAAAATGACATTAAAAATATTAAGCATTCCTTAAGGCTTTCTGATTCTTATTACAATCTTCATTTTGGAACATATTTTGTCGCAAAAGCCGAAATAATCAAATTGTGGAAAATCATGTTCGTATCAAGATGAAAATGTTTACTTGCGATTAGAAGTATTAGATTTAGTGTACGATTGTTTTCCAATACTTAATTTGCATTGTTAATGTACAGAACCTCAACCTTTGAATATATTTAATTTATAAAACAAATTTTAAAAAAAGATCCAGCTTTAAAACTGGTTTGTAATCAGAGACAAAAGACATAATGTTACAGGAGATTTTACTTTTATTTATTGCAATTCTTACCATTATCAAACCAATTAAAAATAATAAATTAGTTCAAGAATTTTAAAATTATAAATATAGCACCCTTGGGTTCTAATTATTCAGCTGCTCTCTGTCACATTAAAGATTTAAAAAACTTTTAAAAGAATTTTTGAGATATGAATGTAGTGACATATGATGCCAATTTATTAAGTGTGCTGCTCTTTCCAATATAAAAGTACTTTAGTGAATTATCTATGATGAGAGAGAGAGAGAGAGAGAGAGAGAGAGGAAGAGAGAGAATGCACCAAAAGTGCATTATTTCATTAAGTTATTGTAATTGTATACATGTATCCTGGGTTGTTGTGGGACAGTCTTAGGGTCTTTCCTTCAACAAGAGAAAAAACTCTAATGATCTTACTCAATAATTATACAGGGTTGAATTTTACTGATCAGTGTCTTTTTATTTGGTTTGATTTTATTTAATTGCCTACATGTATCCTGGGTAGTTGAGGGTGTTTTGGGACAGCCATTTGCTGTTTTGGGGTAGTCATGGGGTCTTTCGTTTAATGATAATTACCAGCATGGGTAAAAAAACTCTCCTGATCTTGCTCGATAATTATACAATGCAGGATTTTACTGATCACTGTCTTTTTTAAGGTTTGATTCAGTATAACTGTATACATGTTACCTGGGTAGGTGAGAGTGTTTTTGAACAGTCTTGTGCTGGCCCCATGATTTTCAGGGTGATAAGCAGAAAAATTAAAGTGTTGGATGTCTAATTCATGCATAAGTTGTTGGAAATAATCAAACATAAAATTGCTGGACAGATTTGGGGGGGCAAACAAGTGTTAAAAAACATTGCCTAAACTTTTACAACAGTTTTTGCTTTAATATTCTTCAAAGGAATAACCTATGGAAATCTTGAGGACGCACACATTATGGTCAACAAATATTGGTTGAGTGACTTGATATTAGGTAAGGACCAACAGTCTACCATTTTTCTGCTAAATGGCTTGTCAAATGGTCAAATGCGCAATAGGTTGCAGATGTGCCTTAGATATCTTCTGATTGGGATTTTCTATCATTTGACAAGTGTGACAAGATCTATGGTACTTATAAACATCACTTTTAATTTTCGGCCAATAAAAATGATTCAGGATCATGTGATAAGTCTTATCGACACCAAAATGACCAGCTTAAGGAGTTTTATGGACTAGACTATGAATTTCCTGTCTATAAGACATTGGAACAACAGTTTGATTGCTTACTGACCACTCATCATCAGCAGGTACATCAGGTGGTCTTCATTTTCTCATAATGACCCCATTTTTCACAAAGTAACAAACTGGTACTTGTGTGGCTTCAATTTCAGAAACCCAGTCTTGTGTCTTCTCTGAGGAATAGTACTTGGGGGCTTATAACTCACATTAAAATGTTTTGCATGCTGATAAAGTAGGTATTACTTTCTGCTCAGTTATCTTACAACTGCAGTCAGAAATTGGCTAGTGTTTCTATTATTGTGTGAAGAAACTAACTTATGAATCTCTCTCTCTCTCTCTCTCTGTTGAGTGATTAAGTCATTTAAATTATGGAATTTACTTTATCCATTGTTTCGAGGAACATATATTAGGGATAACAGGCCAAATTTAAAATTTCATTTCAGGTTCATAAATATAATAGTTATGTGAATGTCAAAGCATCAGAAATAACAAATCAGCAAATAAAACATAATCCTTTTCATGGTTTTTTGCTCATAGCAAGTGCAAACAACTTATTTTATTACCTGCAACAACAAAAAAATTCTCCAAAAAGTGAGCATTTTTGTACAATCTATATATTGAAAAAACATCCAGCAATGGAATGTATCTTGGGGTCAATTCTTGAACAGTCACTAGGGAATATAACCTGACCGTTCTTGAGCCATAATTTACAAATGTATGTGGTATACAAAAGGAAATGTTTCTCGGCCAATCCAGAATTTACAGTTTTAATTCCTCAGATATTGCTATTATGAGTGTATGTCCAATCCAAACTCAAATTGTGTGAAAAGTTTGTCTTTATTGATGTTTTATTCATGTGAAAGTGAAAAACAAAAGGGATTGGGAAATAGATCTATAAGAACAATGTAACAAGACAATCCAGGTATTTTGTTTCTTATAATTGCCTACCTGTATGATAATTTTTGTTTTAGACTAATTCATCTAACAATATTGGTTTTATGAATGCCGGTTTACATTAAATATTTATTTTTCTCTAATATTTCCTATGAAAAGTTAAACACAGGACTGTATATAGTTTTAATTTATTTATTTTGCTTTATTGCATAGTTGTATTGTGCTGATATTGTTTTGCATCATGACAATATTAACTTATATTATAAACAGGATAAAATAATGATAAAATCACAGACAAATGAAGATGTTTAAGGCGGGGGGGAATGGATGCTACAACAGCCTGAACTGTGAGTAGCCTTAAAAATTTTAAAGTTTTTTTTTTTAAAACTACGTGTGTGTGTGTGTGTGTGTGTGTGTGTGTGTGTGTGTGTGTGTGTGTGTGTGTGTGTGTGTGTGTGTGTGTGTGTGTGTGTGTGTGTGTGTGTCGTACTCTTCTAACAGAAAACAATCACATCTGTTGAAGATACATGTAAAAATGCGTGTTAATCATTTTAACTACTACATTAATTTCATATCCAAATGTATCAAGCAAGTTTGGTACTGTATCGTAGCGGTAGTAATAAAATTCAGCTGGTTACTGGTAGTGGTAGCAACGTTATATATATTCAATATATTATATTTTTATAATTCCTACCAAAGGAGTCTAATGTTTTATCAGTGAAGCACCTTACACTCAATCATTTTATCTGTACTATAAATATCGCTTCATATATAGATGAATACGATTTTAAATAATACAAAAACGTAGTTTCCAGTTTGATATCTGTGGAAATAAAGCATCTCATAATTGTAAGGAAATGTTCTTTATGTTTTTAGATACAGGAAATATATTTCACACTGTTAGAATTTATTTTCTTATATAATGAAATAAGTTCATATTTTTGTAGCATGTAGCTATGCTACAGTATATGCTTTGTATCTGAAGTCCTTGTTTCAAGTCATTTGCCTCTTGTTGTCGTATTGGATTTGGAGATTTAAAATGAAATTGGAGATACTTGTCACAGACAACTAGTGACAATACATGCTGGCTATTTATGGTGGGCTATTGCATGATCATCCATGCCATACATATATATGAATTCTGTGTAATTTGAATATTTACCTTACTTCTTGTTATATATATATATATCTATATCTATATATATATATATATATATATATATATATATATATATATATATATGTAATTAAACTGCCACTGTAAACTGCAGATTAACAGTAAAAATTAATTTCACAGGGATGAGAGAATAAACAGAATCATCATCTCTGTAATGCACTCACTCTCTCGAACGAACGAACGAATGAACAAACAAACAAATGAACAAACGAATAAACAAGAAAGAGAAAGTATGGCCTTGAGGTGCAATTATCTGCGATTTGTTCCAACCTTACGAGGTCTTTACTGATACAAAAAGCAGAATTTGCACTGCAGTACTCTAAAATAATAAACATGCCCTAAATTGATAACATTGTGAATGAGAATATATAAACAAATAAGGTCCTTAAACCTTGCTTGTAAGCGGCTACCCTATTCTGCCACCGTGCGGTAGTGGTAAAGTACAGTGTTACACCCACAAAATGTCCAAATAAAAATGGGGTGGGAAGGGTCAGCGGAAATATAACATTGTGTAAATACATCCAATTGTATACAATTTGATGCATTTAATTTGTTTTGTGCTTCTTTCAGGCCACCTCTCTTCCGAATGTTAATACTCTGAGAAATCAGCTGACTGAAATGCGGTAATATAATTCGAATGATATTTGAAATAAGATGCCCAAACATGCCACAAAGTGATATAACCTCTTGTTGCTAGGGTCAGGGGAGTAGTCGTATTGTAAGAAATTGACGTGTCACAGCGCCATCTGTTGTCATAATGAGGCATTATTTTATGCTACTTCCATGATGCTAACTTGCAGCGTGCTTGATGCTACATCATAATCATAATTTTAGAAGGTGCAATCTGTGTAACTTGTGATACAGCAAGTTTATAAATAGAATATTAAAACTTGTAATAACTGATATTGCATTTGCAATACGACAAACTACAGAATCAGTTCAGAAGTTGGCAAACTGCAAGATACAATGACGCAGAAGGAAAGTAGATCTAACCACTTGCAAGCAGCCATTTACAGCTTGCATCAATGAATAGAAAATTCATGACTAGAATTATGAATGTAGCACTTGCAAGCAGCCATTTATAATAACGCAGAAGGAAAGTAGCATTTACAAACTGCCACATACAATTTGCATCAATGGAGAATACAATATACATGGATAGATTTATGAAAGTAGCACTTGCAAGCAGCCATTTACAATAATGCATCAAGGAAGATTAGAAAATACATGCATAGAATTATGGCGGTAATCCCCCTCCATAGAATATAAGCCCTACAACCTCCTGATTCCAGACCCCCCAAAGCACACAAATTCGTCCTTCCAGTCTACATTATGTAGACAAAGGGTAACAACTCTTGAGGATGGGTGGGTATTAAATTAATATGATTGGGTAAGTATTGTTGGAGAAACATGATTTACTGAAAAATTTGCTTTCTCCTTTGAATATGTTCTTAGAACACAATAATGTTAGGAGAAGGGGTAATAGGTGAGGAATGTTAAGCAGTCTACCTATACCCTGGTCAAACATTCAGGGAGGAAAATTGGATTCCCCATATGAAGTATAACCTACACTCCTAACTTGCAAACATCACAATCAGAAGCAACATGCCTTACATCTAGGAGAAAGAAATAAATGAATAAACAGAATTTCCAGGCAAATCCTTCAAAAGGTGCATAGGGTGCTCATCCTGAGGTTGTGATGATATCAAATGGGTCTGATAGCTGTCTGTGCACCTGAGACTGGGCCTACCAGATTCAGAGTGTGCCATGATTGGGCTAAATCTCATCAGTAAAAACTTGAGAAGGTTGATTGTGCTTTCCAGCCAATGGCCTCAACAATGTCTCAGGTAAAAATATTACAGTCAATGGCATGGCCCAAAGATGTTGCTCTGATCTCATGAGACAAGATTTTCATACAGTGAATCTGTTCAGATGAGATGTCAGAGTATGCTGTTTGAATTACCCACTCTACTATAGTGAGAGGGGTTGATGGACTGATCCCCTTTTACAGGGTTATCTGAAAGATACACTATCAGTGCCACAAACTGTCTCAGTTTACATGAGATAAAGTTTGAGATAATGTACCAGATACTCTCTGAATGCATATCGGGATTTGTCAATATAGGAGAGAGATTATATATGATGACACTCCTGTTACCAATTCATTGCAACCTATTCTGGCAATGAAACCAAGTTGCATCATGAAGATTTTGCAGAGTACCTTACTGAAACTTAAGACAGACTGGTTCAACTGAGAGGGAATGTAACTGTTTGACTCTGCATGCTGAAGCCAACACTATCAGGAAACAGGTTTTGCATGAAAGAAGTTTCTGTGAGGTACTGGCTAAGTGCCTGAATTTGCTAGAATTCTGCCAATGCCAAACCCAGGAAAGACTCCACCTGGAAAACTGTGTGACTTAGGCCGATACAAATTAAAGCTGGCCAACAACTCTGACAGGTCGTTTGTCATGACTAAGAGACTCTGCAATGATGATAGAAAGTGTCTGATATCATAGTAGTAATTGGGGTCAGCTTTTCTCCTTGAAAGAGCCCAAAAAGTCAGCTACCTGTGGGATTTAGGCACTCAAAGGGATAATGTTACTTACTTTGCACCAGTTCTGGAAGAAATGCCACTTCCCTCATGAGCCTTTAGAGTGGAGGGCTTTATTGCTCATGCAATTCTTTCTGAGATCGACAGGTTAATTATTAATGCTGCTGCGGTCTCTGTATAATTTTTGGAACTAAGACCTGGGAGGGGGGGAGGCAGGCAAAGGTGCAAAAAATATTCCCTCAGGATAGAAAGGGCACTGATGGCCCAAGCCTCAGGATCAAGTATTCAAGAGATGAGGCTGTCTACAGGTGGTCAGATGCATGAGCCAGTAAGATGCAGGAGGCTTGGGGGTAGAGAAACTTTATTTCCTACTACTTCTATACAAATACCTCAGAGACTGATTAGCAGCTTGCCTTTATACATACGGTTGGGATCGAGGCTGGTTTCGGGAGTGTGCAGCATATCCCATCGTCTCCACTCATCACATCTTTGAGGATTAGTCGGCGATGATTTATAAGATGGCTGTGCTGGGGCAGTTCTTGGGCTGCCTACGGCCACACATCCTCTATCTTGACACCAAGCAGCAAAGGTGAAACAAAGGAAGTGATCAGCAGGGAAAGGACATGGTGTGTCCTCAGCAAGGTTGAGTGTAAGCATGTATCACCAGGGTCAAGGTTGATGGAAGCAGTCAAAGCATTCGCCATCAAATGGTGGACTGTTAATCTCCTTTGCTATCCCAACCATTGATACCAGACATGCTAATTGCTGGACTTCTCCACAAGCCTGAAGATAGCCAGCAACACCTAATCCCAACAACAAAGATGTGGTTACTATACTACAAATGAAGTGGTCTGAAAATTGCCTTTTTCCACCTCATAGTATGCAGGCAAATTCTGACTGACTGCAGCGTAGATTCATCTAGTGCCTGGAAATCTGTATTGAACAGGTTAGAATGGATCTTATACTAGCAAAATAAAAAGAACACTGGTAATTGACTTTCAGAAAAAAGGCTTTGGAATTGCCTGGGTCCCTGATTTACACCTGTAACTCGAGAGACAGCATAGATGGTTGAGAAGAAGTCATAGTTTCTTCATATCTTTGAGGTGAGGTGGACTCCCACCCCATACAGTGTTGATATTATAGTGTGCACGATCATGAACTACAACACATTCTAATACATGTACAATGATGCCACAGTCAGTGATCACAGAAAATCCCTGTAACTGAAAAAATTCACATGATTGTCAAAATTAAAAAATGTAAAGTACCTGTAGAATAATAATACACTGTATGTCCAAAAATAACAAAATACTTAACAGATGGATGAAATAGCATTTCCCATGGATTTTGGGAAGTGATATGAACAATATATTTTCAGCTCACAGTAAAAAGCTTAAAATTATTGCCAAATAGTGGGGAAAGAGGCAATGGCCAAGAGTTACTCCCCTTTGCATATATAGACAGGAAGAATTTTCCTCTTTGGGAGGGCTGGGTTCAGTGTGGTAGTAGGGGTTATATTTCAAATGTTAATGTGATCAAGGAATGCATTTAACACAAAAACAAATTTGCATATTTCATTCAAATTTGATTCCTAGGGAGTAAGAGCTTTTCAATTTTGTCTAGCCTAATTGACCCAAATTTAAAACAACTAATATATTACTTAGACTTTGTTCAAATCCGTAAGCTTCATTTTGCTTATTCAATGCAGCCAGTCCTATATAATATCTTTGCTTCACACTGACCAACTATTGAAAAACTGTGACAAAAATTACAAGACAAAACAGTATAATCAAAGTATTAAGAATACTGAGGTCTTGGTGGGTTAATGTGATAACATTTTACATAAGATCACTAGGAAAAACTTAAATCCAGAGATATCGCTATTCAACTATCATAAACATATTGATCTAAATATCTTTAACAGAATTTTTCTAAATTTTCTTTTGTTATATTTCACCAGAGAATTTAAATTAACATTTGAACCAATTTATGATAAATTATTGTGATTTCCTTTTGGAATCATTCTCTACTGTTTCAAGGATTACCATCATTGGAGCAATAACCAAAGAAGTTATCTACCATTAAGTCTAATTATCTACCTAAATTTAATTGCCCTGCCTCCTGCCACATAAATTTACATGAAAGGCCAATGGATATATACATTGTTACATATTTTATTAGGCAATAAATTTTGCTACTATTTTTAGTGATACCAATTATATATAGTAACACAGAATAGACAATATGCTATAAACAGAGGGGATTGAAATCCCTCCAAGACAAATATTTAAGAATTTACTTGAATTTTAAGTATATATTTGTGCATGTGCAATTTGCAACTTTAAAACTTCAAGTTAATAAATGTTGTTCCTTATCGTAATTTTAGAAAACTTTAACACTAATGGTTGTCACTGTGAAATATACAGCGAATAACAGGGATTACACTGCTCTAAAAATAGTAACAATGTGCCTCATCAGCTGAATGAGTGAAACAGCCAGGACAATTCCTGAGGAAAATTTTTTAAAGCGATAACTGTAGACTTTTGGACAAGTAGAGCTACTACACCAAAATGAACCTGATAACAGACACATGTACAGAAGGATGCACAATACAACATAATATTCTCCACCTAACGGAAGGCATATAAAAATAGTTGAAATGTATCTATCCATAATCAGAGAGACTCCTGACAGATGCATGCAAATGACATCCACTCACAATACATTAAAACCTGTATTGAAAGACCAGATGCAGACAATTACTGATTAATGTCATGACCTGTCATAACAGAACACCTGTCTAATGAGCCCATGATTTTTAAGCTAAAGGTGTGGTCTTTCAAGATGGGTTCTACTGTATTGTGAACCTACCATTCTGTTGATCTCTTCGACTGCCTTGCCAAAATTTGTAGCCTGAAATCCACATCTGTGATAGGTCTTTAACAATGCTTCATAATCCACTCCCTTGTTAAAGTCATATCCCTTGACTGTCACCCCATCCAGAATGGGGTTGCTTTTGACATGCACAGCGTCAACAGCTAATGAAGGTGCTTCCTTCAACCTGTTAGCCATTAATGGTTTTTCTTTCAACTTGTTGTCCTGAAAGAAAAATATACAATCTTTGAAGCAAAATCAATTCGTCCACTAGATTAAATGAGACTTTAGTGAAATACAAGTTGATTATAATGCTGTCCACGGAAGCAACAGAAGTGGTCCATATTTTAAGAACCATCATAATGTTTATGTAGTAAGGTATGTCACAAAATGATCTTTGCACTACACAAAACATGAGTCCTTCAAATGGAACCCTGCTCAACCGACCAAAAATAATTTCCTGGGATCCAAGATAAAACCATTTCTTCATTTTAACTTCTGAGTGTTGAAACCATTTTTGCCAATTCTTTAAGTGATAAGATTTTCAAAATGGCCACCAGAGTGGTTATATTGGATTACAATTGGTACCATTTTCATCAAAATAAGTCATTTGTTTAAAAACCCAGGTCAATATGACCATTCATTTTGGAGAAGTAATAAAAATATTGACAAGATGGCTGCTATGGTGTTAATAATGGATGTAAGTGGCACCAATTTCATTTAAAACAAATGGATATCATAAGAAATTTTTTTTAAATTCCATGTTGCAATGACCATTGATCCAGAAGGAACAACAGTAACATTTTCATGATGACCACTAGAGTAGTCATACTGGAAGTCAGAGCAGCACTAGTTTTATTTAGGAATGACTAGACAATATTTTTAAGATTGCCACCAATTTCATTTGGGATCAAATAGACATCATAAGAAGTCTTTTGCTGAAACTCCCATGCTGATATGACCATCAATCCAGGAGGAAAAACAAAAACAAGATTTTCATGATGGCCATTATGTCAGCCACACTGGAGGTTAAAGCTGTCAAAATTTTAGAAAACTTCTACCAGGTACCCATTGATCCTAACAATTGGTTACCCCCGGTACCCAATCAATGGGAAATTGTATTAAATGTGTACAAACCTGAAGTTAAGTCAATATTAATCTTAATCTTATCTTAATCACAGTATCCTATAAATATCACTACCTAATGTCATCTGGTACAAATTCCAATAAATCATCCTCATTATCTGATACAGTTCAGAAATCCCTACATCATCGTTTAGTAAATTGTCATGGTCTAGTTATCATAAATATCATCTCACTCCCTTTCCTTGGCCTAACTGTCACATTTGGATGCTTATTAAAGACTGAGCTTGAGCTCTGTTAGTAACACTCTGATCATACAATTTGTGAAACCTATTAAACGTTGCAATTGAACATGTGTCAGTTGGGCAGCGAGATCAAATAACCAGCCTCTGTTACTTGCCACTGTATCACATTCGCTGCTCAGATCAAAGAGCTGTCAAATAAGAAAACAAGCTACAGATTGATGTCAACTGTTACTGAAAGAGGCAGATCTATGCTTGGCACTGAAAAAGTACATGTATTTGCAGCTCAATCAAATCAATTGTCAACTTGAAAACAAAATGAGTGCTGCCTTTACAAGCGCTGGCAGAAAATTTGCATACAGTAAACAGGTACCCTATGGCTCATTTTATTATCCAGGTTATTATCAGTGGGCAAGTACCCAAGTACCCTGATACCCACTGGAATCTTTACTGGAGGTCACTTCAGTACCTTTATCATTTAGGACTGACCAGACATCATAAAAAATCCTCTAATGAAAAATCAAATGTTGATATAACTATCAATGTAAGAACGTAAAATGACAGCACAGGAATTGAGCATGGCAAACCAATAAAGCAACTTTAATTTATTTTTCCTTCATGAAACTGGTCTAATTCCAGTAAAGTCTGCTTAACAGAGAAATCATGAGACTGATTTTTAAGATTTTAAAAATATGGAGTAAGGTCTGACATGTTCACAAAAGTGGTGCATGTTGCACACCAGTGTAGTGCACGTTGCACACCAGTGTACACCACTGAAGTACATTCCATCTTTCTAAATAATGTATAATGTGGTACTACCATACAGGATTCTCTGATGGCAAAATATCAGTGCTTGCCAAACACTAATGGTGAAATTTGGATATATGAAGATAAATACATCATTTTCGCTAAATGAAAACATTCCACAAATTTGAAGGCCATATCAAAATATCTTACAATCTTTTACATAGTTTACCAAAGATTATACAAAATTTATTTTACCAGCAACATATCTCAGCTTGCCTCAGTGTTTTTTTTATATATCTGCATGTGTGACACCTATCTACATGTAAAAGTGAAAAGAAACTGTAAATGTGTCCATACACCATGCATGCTTCTACCAATACCATGCAATTTATAGGGAAAAGTGCTACGTCAAACTGGGATAATGACAGCAAACTATAACTGCTGAAAAGATCTGAAAATCAAACATGATCTAAATGTTCATAATGTAAATCCTCACATCAAATTTGATTTCAATCCATGAAGTCCTTCAAAAAATAACAACTGGAAACAAATTTGAAAAATAAAGTTCAAACTTTAGTCAAAAATAGGCCATAACTCCATAAAATCTTCCTGGAATGTGGTAAAACTCAAACCAGACATAAGTCTTCTAAACATGAAACTTCATATCAAATCAAATTTCAATTCATAAAGTTCTTCAAAAGTTACTGAGCATATACAAAATTTTTAATGGACGTTACATGATGTGACACGATAAACATGTGTACTCATGCTTTTTATAGTCAATATGGTAGATGACTAAACAAATGGTGAAGGAAAAGTGTAGCCAAGTATATCAGTATTGCATGACCTTTGCCTTGGTCAATGACTTTTCCCTTGGTCAATGACCTTTCCCTTGGTCAATGACCTTTCCCTTGGTCAATGACTTTTCCATTGGTCAATGACCTTTCCCTTGTTCAAGTGAATTCAGTCTTTACAAACCAGAGCTGTTATCACTGATCACCATGGCATATCCCAATGCTTTTAATTACCCATTTCCTCCCCATCCCACACCCAACAAACACCACCTTCCCCATGCCCAATGGGGCACAGCCAACAATCTGATAGATACTATTTGCCTTCGTGTATGACTGCATGCTTAATCTTTCATCAAAAAAATTATAAAATGTCGCTATATCTGCAATGTACTTAAGTTTTGAGAAGAGGCCCAAAAACTACAACCCTCTTGGACATCATTATCAAATGTGTATTCTATACAAAGTTCATCAAACTTCCACCAAGCAGTTTATGGTAGAGTTACACACAGATGGTAATTATCAAAAAAGCCCATTATACCCATTCATTTTAATTATCTGCATATTTATTTCTTTACATTTGCACACCTTTAACCTAAATAATTGTAAAAAAAAAGAACATAAAAGTGAGAAATTATTTTTCTACCTGTTTTTTGTCTTGAGAGAGTTCCAGAGTGCAGGACAGCAGTAAAGTGAGGATCAGTCCTGCAAGACCTGGCCAACAACTGATGTTTTAAATCAGCAATACCTGTATATCTACTACCTTCTTCAGAAAATCATGAGCTATACATCACATTAATGAATGTCTTCTTACTTGTTTACTGTCTATAAAATGTTCTAGTCATAATATATTGTGTTCCTGTTTCTTACTGATTACACTATCGATTAAAAATATAAGTAAAAACTTATGCTCTTTTGCTTCTTTTAATAGCATTCTTAACACATTACTGACTATATCATGCCAAGGAAATGGGAGTTAAGTGCCTTTCCCATGGACTCATCGAGGCAGCTGTGACTGATTGGACAGGACATACATGTATATCTAACCTGTTACCTTTTGGATTACAAGACTGATGTTTGTCTACCATACCTCCCCATATATTGATGCTCTATCAACTGATCTACCATCCCTCCCTATGTACAGATGATCCACCATGCCTCCCAATATACAGATGCTCTATTGATTAATCTACCATCCCTCCCTATATATAAAGCAACCAAGTATGCCTAAATGAACATTACTTTGCATTTTATGGAACTGCAGTACACCAAAAGATAACAGTAGAAAATAAAGCTCAAAAATCATTTTGCTTCAACTTTCCATGTTTATTTAAACTGTTTTCAACTTCTGCTGAAGGGGGGGGGGAATAATTTTCAATATATGAGCAAGTGTAACTATATTTAGGTTGGTCCTAATTATCACTCAGTTGTGACTGCTACCCAGGGATAGACATTTAGTACATCTGCTGACTGATATTTTACAAGTGCTCTTTAATAAGCACTGAAAATTGTCAATACGACATACTGTACATATGTGACCCTACTACTTGACAGTCGATGGACAAAATAAAGGTGATGGGAAAGGATTAAGTACTTAACATGCTAGTCAGTCAAAACAACCAAGTTTATTTTTCTAAAATACAATGGCTCTAACACTTAACATTATTTCATAATCTATTAACTTTGCACAGAACAATGGTACACAAATGAAGACCACTGTATTCATCAAAGGCCTATTGGTAAGCCTTTATTACCATGACAACATTTTTTATACTGACAAGGATCACAGCTTCATGTTTCCTGAAACAGAACACATGCAAAATATATAATGATCCTTTTCAAGAATATCTGGGGCTTATAAATGTATGCACATGCACACATTACTTGTGAGAACAAATTACATGAGCAAATACAGTACTTTCTCATTCAACTGAGTTTTGTTTCAGTCGAATATTTAATGTGCTCATATCCATTCAGTATAAGCTCATATTCATTCATTCAGTGTAAGCTTATATCCATTGAGTATAAGCTCATATCCATTAAGTGAAAAACGGGTTTAAGGATTTTAACTTAAACAATTCCATTTTTTATTTATTTACTTATGATTATTAATTAATTTCTCAAATTATTAAATCTGCACTTTGTGGATATAATGTCCCTGATCATGTCTGTCCAACTGTGTGTTTGTTTATCCATTTGTCCATCACTCAGTTCCTACTTTACAGCGGCTGTTTCAGGACAATAACTGGATGACAATAAAGGTTTTGGTTCCTGGATGCATCCCACATGGAGGATGGGCTCAGGACAGCCCAAAGATCATATTTTCAGAGGTAATAGAGGCTCTTCCTTGTAGCTCTGTCTATACCAACAGAGGAATGGTGATACATATTTGATACATATTTGGCACAATGTTTTTGAAAGACAAGTAAACAACAAAAATAAAAATATCAGGGGTGGATGATGGTTATATTTTCATAGGCAATATGAGCTGTTCCTTGTACCCTAGACTCGTGTATAAAGATAAGTCACCCAATAATAAGTTATATTCTTTGGAAGGGCTTTCCTTATCAGCCAGGAGCTGGGTGATTTACCTGGCTACTTTTATTTTATACCTGGCTCTATCACCATTAAGGGAGCTCCCCCAAACCCCATGCCTACTTTGGCAACTCATCCTCCAACTTTAAATCTAAAGGAAGGCCATGTTTGGGGACAGAATATTATTTTTAACTGGTTCTAGTAGAAGAAATCAGAAACCAAATGGCTTGGTACAAATGATGGTGGTGGTAGACCTGCTCATTAAAATTCTTCAGAGACTGTTCAATTTAAGTCAGAATTGCACCACGTTTGTTTTCAAAAGCTCAAGATATTAAAAATACTTGTATCTGAGCACATCTATAATTTTAGGATTAATTCAAAGTTCTCAAGAGATGAAACTTATTCATGATGCAACATATGAAATCAACCCCTCTTATTACCAACAGGATCAAATGTAAGTTTCTACACTTATATTTTTTAATTAAATTATGTAAACCTGAATATTAACAGCCATGACATACATACATACATACATACATACATACATACATACATACATACATACATATTCATTTGACATGCATTTAAATATGTATCATTTGGGTACATTTCATGCAGTTTATGCTCATTATAATAAGCACACATCCATGACGTCTCCACTTCAGAAGTTCAATCACTCTCACAATATTATAATGCCCAAAAAACACATGCAACATCTGTGCTTGAGACTGATTTAACCAACAACAATAAGGCATGACTGCAGTTTCCTTGAAAATCATGGATTTCTGCAGTTGCTACTCTTTTATGAGGTAGATTTCAGTAGCCACTATTATAATAAAAGTCATACAGGTCATATAGGTTCTCGGAATTGACTAGTTCATTTATGGCTGTCATTTGTTAGAATTTAATGACACATACCTATAAATGGCAATTATTCACTTTATCTGGATCCTCATACATCCATATTCCTTTGGAAGGTCATTATATACATGGACAGAAATGCTTACACCAAATCAATGTTAAAATTATGTGCAGATGTTTGGATGAGGTCAGCCAGTACAAACTAAGCTGAATGTTATGCATTGTGATGTCACAATGAAAGGAGTGCTTACTGAAAATAATTATGTGCCACCATGTTATTTGTGATGATAGATCTGATGTCCTCCTTTGTCATCCCAGTTTAATATCTAGATACAGTTGTAAATCTTCTTAGCAACCAATAATTTTTATCTGAAAGTTTTCTGGTAATATTTAAGGCAAAAAGCATTCAACAATCAGGACTGAATAGGTTATTATCAAACTACTCCAGTATTAAATTTTAGAACAACAATTAATATCTCATTTACTTTGGGTAAATGTGCCAACTTGACCACACTGACATACAATTTAACCTTCCATGAAATGCATTTTAGCAGCTACTACCAATCCATGAGATGGACTTAAGAAATCATTACCCTTCCATGAGATGAATTTAAGCAGTCATTGCCCATACATGAGATGGATTTAAGTAGTCATTACCCTTCCATGCGATGGATTTAAGTAGTCATTACCCATCCGTGAGATTGATTTAAGGAGTCATTACCCATCCATGAGATGGATTTAAGCAGTCATTACCCTTCCATGAGATAGATTTAAGCAGTCATTACCCATCTGTGAGATGGATTTAAGCAGTCATTACCCATCCATGAGATGGATTTAAGTAGTCATTACCCTTCCATGAGATAGATTTAAGCAGTCATTACCCATCTGTGAGATAGATTTAAGCAGTCATTACCCATCTGTGAGATAGATTTAAGCAGTCATTACCCATCTGTGAGATGGATTTAAGCAGTCATTACACATCCCTGAGACTTACACATCCCTGAGGCTTACCAGGATTTAGATATACTTCGAAATTTATATGAAAGCTTGGAGGGAATAGGGAATGTACCCTTATTAAGACATACGTAGTAAACAGAATAAAGTGTGTTTACATTATTTTAGCTGGATATGTATTGTCTCCTGTGGATGTATACAACAATTTCAGGTTTAATGTGATCTTGTCATCAGACAGGTGCCCATCATTTTCTGATTCTACTTTAATCACTATAAGTATTTATCTGCACTACAAGACAACTGGTTGCTGATGAATCAATGTCAAGTGTGAAGTTGTTGGCTGTTTTGATAGTACTGCCACCTGACAACATGACCATTGCAATACATGATCCTTGAAATATGAGATCAAGAATTTCTGTGCTTTCAACTCTGTACATGTTTTCTACCAGCTGTTTATGTTATTATTATAGTAAATAAGTGTTAACTATTACTGAAATAGCATATCACAGAACAATTTTAATATGTTACAGGCAAGTGGTCCTGTAAGCAGAAAAATATTAATGCTTGCAAATTAACTACATTCACTCAGTTGAAGATGTGCAGATTTCTTCTTTATTTTATTTAATTTCTATTCCTGAGTATACTTTTATGTTTTTCATTTCATGTGTGTCATAATACTATCCAGCTGTGGTAACTACCCTAAACGGCGTATCCTGGTGCGTATCAGAATGAAATGAAACATCCATCTCAAAATCGTCATCACTTTCATAGTCATCCATATCATCTTCATCTTCCTCTCCCTCTGGTAGATGGCAGTGCTCTTTTGTGGTTTTGACATCAAATAATTCCCCTGCATTGTCAACTGTGATAGCCCTGCCTCCACATATCCTTTTGGAACATCTCCAATAGGTCTTATCTCCCCGGACTTTATTCTTCACGTACTGAAAGCCCTCAAAACAAAGCTTTGTCTTTCCCATCTGAGAAAGTGTGAAACTTGCCATATTCTGAAAGAAGGACAAAATTAAAATCATAAATGCTTAATTGTGACACATTACCATCCCATAATACTGTATATATTCACTTTTAGGTCAAGACCGAGTGCAAACAACATAGTCCCTGATCTGTTGTCACATATTATACTGGCAGATTATAATTTAAGTTGCTTGTTTTACTGATTACACTTAAATGTATCAAACTGCATAAACAGAGCCATGTTAAGCACATCATGTCATGGCATATTTTGGTCTGTACAGCCTGCAGATGGATTTTCTGGAAAGCTACATTAGACAGATCTCCAATTTTGGATATTTGGGTATATTCTTTAGAACAAAAGAGTAGTGATGTATCATTAAGGTGCATCAAAAAATGCAGCGATTTCATCAATTTTAAATTTGATTTGCGTCATTTAATTTCAATTTTTAATGCTGCTAAAATGGCATGTTTAGCAAATCATATAAAATAAATTGCAACAAAATTACTGTTTTTATGTGTCATTTATATTATAATCTCTTCTATGACACCACCATATCAATGCTTGAAATAAGTTATTTGCCCAAGTTCATTTTCTTTATTTAATTATTATGAAAGTCTTGTAAATAATTTGAACTGTATTTTCACTGTTGTTTATGTCAAGATGCAACTTTTAGTTTTTAATTATAAATTATTTCCAGACTTCATTGCTATTTTAAGACCTTAAATGATTTCAAAATACATAAATTGATCAGACAGTGACGTGTTCCTATTGGATAGTCACATGATATATATGGCATGTCAGTCATGTGATCTGTACCCTTTCAGACAGTGACATGATCCTGTTGTACAGTTGCATGATAGATATGGCATGACAGTCACATGATCTATGGCCTTTCAGTATACAGATTTATGATTTAGATGTGATACAATATTCACTGCATCTACTTCTCTTAGACATAAAGACAATAAGTTAGGATTATTTCTGTTTAGTGAGGAGCAAAGAAGTATTTGCAAAAATTACACAGCAAATATTAACTGAAGACTCCCTGGCAGTCAAATTTCAAGGAATAGCAAAATCATGAGACATTCTTGTAAGCTGTCTAGTTAGATTATGATTATTAAAACAGTGCTTTTTGTAGACACATGCATGAAATTAGATATCTCTGTCAAAAGCATTTTTTAAAACTGTTCTTTAGAATTTGACAAGTGCAGGTATTAAAGTGAAAAATAGAAGAAAATTAATGCAGTGTACTTGTAGCAAAAGTACCACAAACAACACAATCTAGAACTGAATATATCATATAGAAAAGGAAATATCAACAGCTGCATAGACTGATGAACAAACAACATATACAATTTACTGATCTGTACATCTTGAAATGTATATTCCTTACTGACATTTTTCTCAGAAAAAAAAAAAACACCAGGAAAATTAAACTGGCTTCTTGCTGCCACCGTTGATATAACTTTCCATTATGTTTATTAAAAAACTAAAACTGCTGCTTAAAGAGTTTTCATTTTTTAATGAACACGTGGTTTCATATGAGAGGCATAACATAAAATTAATGGACATGATTTCATGTTGATGAACTTCAAATAATTTGGTGAAATCCACTACCAGATCAACATTTTCAGTGCTTTGTGATTCTTTGTAGAATATCATAAAATTCAGAGTTATATTACATGACCAGGTTTGATTCTAGGCTGTACCCTTGCACTTAAGGACCCTTAGTTTTCACCTTTGTTGCAAGAACCCTCCACAGCGCCCATAATGTTCCCATGTCACAAAGACCCAAGACCTTGAAACTGGTGTTCCCATTATAAAAATGTTGAGATTCATGGTGATTTTTTATGGATTACTCTGGAACTATCATCCCTACAATCATTCTATCATGGAAGACGGGTGATTAGCATTCTTTATTTTAGACAAGGCTGGATTTTTTAAAAAATATTTTGAGTGACTGAGAAAAATAATAAAAATATTCTGTATCCCACCCCCATCTAAAAACTGATAGCCAGTTTTTCCTTTATTACATATCTCTGTACAGGTCTGTTTCATTTTTCTTTTTTAACTCAGATATTTTGACATTTGCTAACTAAATGGTCCAAGTTTCAAACGTATAATTTAGACCCATGAAACTGAAACTCTCTCTCTATCTCATGGCATTTTTAAGACAACGAAGATTTGCTGCTGAGTACAGTACGTAAATACTCGAAAGAGTGTTGCGTTATAAGTAGACAAATAGTTGCCTCGGAAACACATGACAGTTATGTAACATTCATAATTTTTATACTTACGTTTTATTTAACTGTTCATAGGAAGCTGCTGAAGCCTGATTTTCCTTAAAATGGTTGGAAACGTCTACCTACACAAAAACATGTTCAAAAGATACAAATTTTGTGAATGTAAAGGGAATGTTTTCAGTTTCCATGCTCTGGAACAAGTGAAACAAAATATCGGAATGAATAACAGTTTCCGCCCATGAAAAATCTCGAGGTGATCCGATTGGTGATAAAATGGGCCGAATTACTGAAACGAACCAAGGCAATCCGAAATAACCGAAACATTCATTGATCTATTTTTAACATCCGCTTCTTCAGAGGTACAGAAATACCTTCAAATTACATTTATAACGCAGTCTAGCAGGGCTATTACCAATAATTTCACAGGATATCCCAGTAAAGCCACCAACTTACTGTATCCAAGGTTATTAATAAGTTTGCTACCTTCGGAAGACCTCATTTAATATATAGATTATAGAAGTACAAAACTGGTATCTAGGCTTGCCAGGACGCCCATGAGCAAAGGACTGAAACTGACGTATTGACTTCTTAAACCCTATGGCAGGGCCAGATTAAGGAGGGGTGGGGATAGGCAGGGTAGTGAAGATGCTGAGGTGGGGTGGGGTGAGGGTTGCTTATAGATCTGTGGGTGGGTGTGATTTGGATTTTTTAACGTAGCTTTAACAATTTTTCAGTCATATCGCTATGCAGTCTGCCGTGTGGCAGTTTATAGTGATGGGGCATCATTACGCAGACACAGGGGCTTTTATCGTTGCTTACAATTTAACTATCAGTTATACGTAGAGTATAAAATAATACAAATTGTATTATTTTATATTATATGTATGACTGACAGTTGCATTTTAAGCAACGATACGAGCCCCTGTGGCCGCAGACATGTAGCTTGATGTCCCACCACCCAGTCACATTATCCTGACACCAGGCCAACCATCCCAACACTGACCTCTTCATGCTGAGCCCCTAGCGAAGCAGCTGTTAGTACCATTTTTATAGGTCTTTGGTACGATTCGGCCAGGGTTCGAACCAGCGACCTCTCGCATCCAAGACGGACGCTCTAACCACTTGGCCACCGGAGCGGTATGCTAATAGATCTAAACGGACATACACGAAAGCAGTCCGTAGACTGTCCTTTATATGTGTGTAATTATTATAGGTATATTAGGCTAAGTATTAAACAGTTTAGACCTATCTATTGTTTATTTAAACACATGTAATTATGTATCCACGACAATCCGAGTTCCGATGTGATAACCTATAGATAAGGTTATCATATCGGAACCTTGGCTAGCGAAGATAGACGATACCGTTAATCGCGACACTTGTGCTA
>JAECUM010003460.1:0-108518 GCA_016617855.1 Megalonaias nervosa | reverse complement strand
ACATTTAGTAGTGGGGGTGGGGTGCTATAATAATTTCAGTGATGAGGGCCCTGGAAGGCCTTAATCTGGCAATTGTTATGTATTATCATTCTCTCTTCATCAATATCACACAAATAAGATGCTGTAATAATGGAAACATCATGATATGGATGACAATTCAAATTATACAAAATTATCATTTGGGATACAAAAGGAGCCAGATGACTACTGATGAAAGTAGTGGTCACAGTGTAGAAAAACAACTCATTTGATTCCCCATTGTCATATTCACATTCTGGAATAGATGATGCATCCTTAAGATGACTAGTTAGTGATGCTTTCTTTGTCAACTCATCATTTATCCATCTTTTGCACCCAAGAAACCATAGGAAACTAGACACATGGGCACAACACCCAACAACCCGAGCACCAACCTTGCAGGTACAATACCATCCTTTGATGGAGTCCTTGGAATATTTCAGCTTGTATTGGATCCACAGTGAATGGATTTTATTTTTGGAGTGGCGAGACTGGATTTTTACATGTAACAGACCTGGAAAATCCATGCATGCCATAACCTCATAGTGTCCCTCCTCTGTGAGATGCTCATTTCTATACTTTGGAGCCTGTTTGACTTGATAAATGTCCATAATGATGTCATGCAGGTAATCAACTGATATCCTGGGGAATTCATTCAGTTTCCAAGTGGATGCATCCATTTTGAAGTACAATTTGTGCTTATTCAGCAAGCTGTTCTCTTGAACCAGGATTTAAACCTTATTTGGTTACAGGAATTGATTATTTTCAAGCCAAAAAAAGGTGGAAATAGTCATCATCAGATAAGGAAGAAGGACCATCAAAATTAAGATATGACTTTTGTTTTAATTAGCTCACACACATTTTGTAAAAGTGATTTAATATCTGTTCTTGAAAAGTTTTCAAACTCTTGTTGCAGTGATAGATCGCAGGGATTCATCAGTGAAGTAGATTTCCAAATGGAACTTGTAACATCTACTGTTTGACTTTATAAAAATACTACACTCTGCAAAAGACTGGGATATGGCACAGATTGGAACATTAACAAGATGATTTTGATGCCCATATGGTCTTTTACATGCAACACAATGTCTGTGAGATCTTGATGTTGATGGAATTTGAAGTTGAATTGATTGTGGGCCTTTTATAGCATTTGAAGTGTTTTAGACCATTCACCAAATTGTCATATCTGACATAAAGTCTCATTTGTTGGGTGTTTTTCATACATTTGCAAGTATTAACTTTGGCAGTCATATTTAGTCTATGATGATACACAGAGCCAGTGAAAAATTCCACATAATCAGTTCTTGTAGGGATGGAGCCAGAAACTGATTTTATGAACAGTATCTAAAAAGAAACAACTTGGCTTATTATGTATTAATTATCATAATTCTTGTTTTCTGTCATAAATTCTTGTGTTATCCATTATGCCATGTTACATCCCAAATTTTTTTATTTCAAAATTGTTTTGGTCTGAATATATTGTATGCTTGATATGTTTTATGATTGGTGCCAACTCCCCCCACCCCACATGTTTGTTTCCACTAGAAAAAAATAGGTAGATCGACATTCGTTTAGTATTACTATTAATGCTGTTATTATTATTATTATTAGTAGTAGTAGTAGTATTTTCAATAGTAGTAGTATTCATAGTAATGGTACTTATATTCAAGCAGGATGTCCTTTGAATAAAATATTTTCATCTGTAAATGTTATTATATTTATAATTTTCTGTTGTTAGATGAATAACATATTGATAAAAAATGTTTCCTTGCACGACATAAAAATAAAATGATTTTCAAATTGCGCATTATTTTTTTGTTTGTTTTGAAAACTGAGCAGTTACTAATTTTATTTCAAACCTGTAAATTGACAGCTGTTGATATTCTGAATATTAACTCTTAAAAGAAAGAAGAAAAAAAGAAGAAAAGGGAGCTTTGGGGATTCAAATTTGGTGTGACAATTTGGCACAATAATGCTATACCATTTGCACTATTGAAGCTTGCGTTGTTCAATCTGTACATCTTGCAGATGGCACATTTCTTCCACGCAGGATCCTTTGTTGTTTGCCCAGTTAATGCTTTAGTTTTAAAGAATTAATATTGTTACTATATGAAGAAAGACCCAGTTAACAAGATTTAATGAAAAAATATGCTGGTTGTAACTGTTATTTCCATCTGGAAATTGACATTCATTTAGAGATTACATGTATGGAATAACACTGTAAGAGTGAGTGAATTAAACGTAGCAAACGGTATCATGATGGAGATGAAGAAAAACCCCTGTTATTTATGTATAAAATAAATAATATATATATACTTATCCTATTATTTACAGAATACTTTTGCAAAAAAATTGGCAACATAAAAATACAATTCCATTTAATGTTTACTCCACGTAGTCTTTGTTTACATATAGTTCCAAATGCCCCTTCAGTGCCTCTCAAAAAAATCGTGTTCCCAAGGCAATTTAAAAAGAATGAAAAAGAGAGAAATGAATGGATAACATTGTTTTTAAAATAAATGAATAGTTATTATTCCCGGAATTTTGTTAATACAATAATGAAGGAAATAATATAGCGCACTCTAGAAATGCAGGTTTAATTGCTCATGCATAGCGATACATAGGCAGCTACTGTGCAACAGGGAAAACAACGACAATGATACATAGACAGCAAAATTCAAGATGTTTTTAGTTTTTAGTGATTAGTGCAAACGTGCTTACATAAGTTATTATGAGAACCCAAAAATTTTCATAAAAATAAAAATTAATCAGTCAGTGCAAATACCTTGTTTGAGCAAGTCTGCACTTAGATCTTACTTCTAGTTTCAAGTTGCTCAAATGTAGCATTTTCTCTTAAACTTCCATACCAGACCATGTTCAAAAGTTGTGTTTAGGTATGAAAGAGAAATTTATATGAATATTTAATGCAGAATAGGGTGATTTATATATAATACAATGAGACACAGAGTTGTGATATTTACAATAATTTTTTTCCCCCATAAAAACGGGCAGAAAATGGCCCTTATTCAATATAGTCCTTTCCATATGAGTGAAGTTGTTGTCTGACTATCATCCTAACAGATTCTAATTAAAACTCAATAAGGCTCCAGCAGGAGCATCACAGTTTAGCAATTTATTATGGATCTAGTCCATACATCAATGTCAATTGGTATGTGTCATGCTGACTGCGACAAGATTACCTCAGTTATGATTCAGTACTCATCTCACTAAATTCATTACATTACAACTGTATATTTGTATGTATAAGTCTAGTCAAGCAACAAAGATCCTAATCTGACATAGCATAATACACATGCAGATCAGGGTCTGTGTTGTTTGTTCTACTAATTACTCCTAACAAACTGTACAGACCCAGATCTGCCCATGCATTATGCAACGGAAGATCTGGGTCTGTGCAGTTTGGAGTTGGATTCATCTTATTGGTGAGTATGAATCTTTTCATCAGCTTTCTCATGGTGATCATCGACGCTCCCTCTTTTACTTAAGTCAGATTGCTTTCACTTTTCATTCAGAACTGAGAAAGTCTGACATTTTAAACTTTTTTGTAACAACTTATTCCTTCATTGGCTACTAGACATCACTTTCAAACTAATTTGTTGCTGTTATTCAAAATGCAGTGTATTTACAATGTATACATGACCAACATATCAAAGGTTTAGACTGGCACACAATCAGGTTTTTATGGACTGGTGCCCTTTCAAATAAATTTCATAATCAGAGTGAAGCCATGATGGCTAGCATTGTTTTATGTTGTGGTGACTGGACATTGTGCTAACTTGAGATGAACTATTTGCTGAACAGTACAGTGCTTCTCTGCAGTTATCTTTTGTCATCAGTGGTAATAACCATAAATTATCAAAGTTACAAAACAGCATCTAAGGAACACACAGTGGTAAGAATAATTGGCTTACTTACCTCTTTGTGTGGATTGAAGATATGTACTTATCAGTCTGTTGGAACAAATGTGGGTGAAATGAATGTAGAAATCAACAAGTATTTGTGAGGTTTCCATCTGTAAACCTCAGTACATGTGCTTCTTTACTTTGCAGGCTGATGGTGAGTAGCAAACAGATATCATTGCTGAGAAACCAGTTTTTGAAATTTTCCATACTACTGTTCAGTAAAGAATAAAGTTATGCTCAGTTACCTGTTTTTCCTACTCTCAGTGACAGTTATAGCTTTCAGTTGCTGGGCTGTAATAAACTGGGACACCTACATTGATTGTCTGACAATGAAGCTATGTGGAAATCTAATCACCTTTGATATTACTTTGTTAAGATGTTAAGATGTTTATTGGATAAAGAAATAAAAGACAGATTGATATTGTGACATTTGACATGTCGGATGATCAGTGTCCAGTTGCTCATAATATGTGATGGTCTAAACCACTGATCTGTCGGTCATGTCTGGCAGATGCAGCAAATTCATAATCCCTGATACATGCATACATACATAAAAAATTATGGTTCCAAGTGAATCTGACCATTGTGTACAAATGACCTTTATATGTAGGTGATTATTAATCCAGGCATGATTGTGGTTTTATACTTTTGTAGAATTATTACAACTGAAAACTCCCTTTTCTTTTTTATTATTTTCTAGATGAAAAGAAACAAAAGACCATCTGGACATAAGAAGTCCAGCTTCAAGGATCAACACAAGTATGACAGACGTCGACAGAGGTGTGAGAAACAAAGTGACAAGAGGTTTAATGAAGGCCCTTTGGAGGAGGATGGAGGTATTGCATGCTGGAATAATGCCAGTATCATGTCAAATTTGGTATTTAATACTTGCACTGGACTGAAATTTTTTTTTAAAAAAACGAATTTCACAAGGTTTTCATCATAATGAATACACACTGACGAGGTTGTAAACACTATCACTTTCGCATGTATTTAAATACTAGAAGAGTTATCTTCCTTCATTTATGCGGTGGTCTCCCCAGAAAGTTGGTTAAACTTTGGGGTAAGCCAGCGCTGAAAGAAATTTTTTTTGAGACACAAGCACAGGGCTGGTGACTTAAAAAAAAAAAATCACAAGCCCTGTCTTAAATTCCACAACCCCAGACTCCAATTTGCAGAGGCGCATGCCTTAATACTATAAATACCATTGAGTTTTGGGGTTTGGAGAGAGCCTCCTGCAGAGTTTATATTGTATACACATCTTTTCAAACCCAGCCTCTTCACCTAGGTATAGTTTGGTGAACTTGACAAATAATTTTGGAGGAACAGATATGCCAAATGCAACACAGTTTGATATGCATATGATGCTGACTGAACATTCAGTGCTGCATTCACCTCAGCATTTGTTCTTTACTTATTAAATCCCCCTTTTGTAACCTTACTGAATTTTACTGAGTTCACCGTGAACTCAACCCAGTTTTACCAAGCTCTCACAATTTTATTTACCCATGTTGGGATGCCCATAAATTATTGTTCCAATGCGTGTTTCTTGCAAAATAAGTACTTTTGGTAGCTTTAACCTGTTTGGGGTTCAGTAAATTCATTTAGTAGGGAAATTCCTACCTGACCTAGTTTTACCAAGCTCATTCATACATGTATGTGGCACTATACTGGTGGGTCTTAATGACGTAGGGGGAATCTCCATTCTATTGTTTGAACTTACATATATTTTTACATAGATTGAAGTGGATTCAAAGGGGTTTTTCCATGTAGTAAACTCATTTCTTGCTTAGTAATCATACACAAGCAATCTAATTTGAATGAAATACATGAATAAACAAGTCATTTAACCTTATTTCACTATATGTCTTTATTAGTGTCCCTTGGGCAAACAAACATCATCTGTAAACTGTTTTAAATTTCTCTACTTATTGTCGGTTTATGATGTGGTTTATCTAAAGAGTTCTAAAATCTATATTCTGATTCTGAGGAAAAGTACTTACCTGTCAGAAACACATTGTCCAACATGAATTTAAATACATGATTTAGGAAGATTTATAGAGTTGCAGCTACCAAGAAATCACAAGGATGCAACTATATTATGGCTGAAGGTAGCCAAAATTAAACTGTCATCACTGCTCTAGATGATTCTTGCAAAAGTCCTGACATAAGAAGAATTTACATGTAAACAGACCATCCAGTTTCAGCATGTGTTGAATGAGTGGTGTTGCCCTGTATATTGATGCAAATTATGTTGAAATCATTCATGTGTGAAATAAATTGGGTAATTTTAAGTACGTGTCTGATACAGATGAATATTCACTAAGCTACAGATTTTGATAGGAAAATAAGGTTTTCTGTACATTAAATTTAATTCAAGACAATATGCCTTGACCAAATATCAGAATTATTGTAATGGGGATGAACCCAGGTGGGATTGGATCTTGTAAAGACATACAGCAAAAGAATTAAAATGAGATGTTTGATTATGATGTAAGATAAATCATTTAAGAATATCTGACATGTAACTTCCATCTCACACAAAGTTAACTAAACAGCTAAAAACTGTGTGCTGCTTGTGTACACAAAGCTCATCAATGGATTGAACATAATGGTGTCATTCTTCATTGATACAGTTAATGCATGGTTTATCAAGAAATATCACAAATTGTATCATTTGTTACCCGATATGATTGATGCATGGATTTATCGACAGATATGAGTAAGGTATGGATTTATCAATAGTTTGTTATACATATAATGACATTGATTTTATGGTGCAAAATCTAATACTTTCATCAGCAAATATAATGCTGTTATCATATGGTGTTACAATGATGACCATGAATACTCCCAAATCACTTAATGATGAATAGTTGAGGAATGTTTTTGTTTAGTCCACTCCTCTCTGCTTGCTGTAGGATCCCTTGGGAAACCCTTATCTGCAGACCCGTTGGTATAGAATCTTTGTCCCTTCACAATGAGTCATCCATCAAACCAACATCACTAAATTCACTATTGGTTACAGTATCTGGGTTTAACAATCCCCCAGAGTTCATTGATTCCCCTTAACAGCTAAAAACACAATAACTGGGACATGTAATGCTTTCAGTGTACCCAAAACTTGTACTTTAGTATAGATACAGTGATAAATATTATGCATGCATGCATGTAAACTGATCTTGAACATATTAAACTCTTCTTTCATAAGAATGGCCGCATGAGATTACTAATATAATGAATCTGTTCACAAGAAGAATGATGACACTGGATTACAAAAACTCAAATGTTTCTCCCTGTTTAATGCATATAACTGAATTCATCATGTATGTCCAGCTGTTAAAGCATCTTACCTGACTGTATTCAATCCGATAACCTAGAGTTATTTTACATAAATATGACTTTCAAAAAATTTAGAATATATTTCAAAGCGGGGCAGGTGTATAATGTACCATTCATATTAATCTTGTTTAAAATCATGAGAGGAATTTTCCCCACAAATTTTTAGTTGTAGAATAGATCGTGAAATATGCTCAGACTCTGTCAATTGATCTGAATTGAGAAATGCAGAAAAAGTATCATACACATAATGTTTCAGATAAGGATGGTGGAGATGAAGATTTTCCCTACTGTGCTCCAGAAAAATTTCCAATCCCTTTGGCCATGTGGGACTTTGAACAGTGTGACCCCCGGAAATGCTCTGGTCGGAAGCTGGCAAGACTTGGCTATGTTCGCACATTAAAACTTACCCAAAGGTTCAATGGTTTGATTCTCTCTCCTGTGGGAAGACAGTGTGTTTCTCCAGCAGATAGGTATGGCCATTCATTTTCCATACTCATCTTGACAATAAAGAGCCTGTATATTTTGTGTTATTATTTCTTCACATAAAAACCCATTCACAGTAGAGACCCATTCTAATTAGTTCACCTATATTAAATCAAGGAGAAAGTTTGTTCTACTGTACACGTGGCATCGATACCATTAAATCAGATACATATGTTCAGCCTTAATGCATCTCATGCATTCCTTCTGGCCACCACAAATTTTAGATAGTCTTTGTTTATGCTTAAGGGGATCATAGATAATGATCCAATGTCCTCTATCTCTTTGCAGCACCATAACATGGACTTATGCATCACAATCACATGATCTCCACCCAGTATTGGACTTGGGTTAGTCCATGGTCAGCTTTGTGCCACAGTCTCCACTTACAACATCAATAAACCCAAATTGCTAACTTCCTACTTTGGTGATTAAATATAAACAGCGATCTCCAATTGTAATTGAAGGTTTCTATTCCACGTTCTCATGCAGCACCATCGTGGAAGTGAGGATATAGGACAAAACAAAGAACTTTCCAATCTTCTGTCAAAGTTTAGTTTCACACCCAAAGCTCTGGCTCAGGCCAAAGAAGAATTGGTCATGGGTGCTACCCTGGCTGAACAAGGTTCTGTTTGAATGACTGATGAGAGTTTCATTGGTTCACCTCTTGTAAGACCTGCTTCCTAAGTGTGTTACAGTCCTACCCGTTTATGTCGACATCCTCAGGCCCGAGGAAATATTGTCGACATAGGCGGATGTCGAGATAAGTGGGGGGGGGTCTGAAAAAAGATACCAGGTAAATTCGTCAGTAAGGGGTGACCTTTCGTCATTGAGTAGCATTTACACTTTGAGAAAACAAACAATGCAAATTTTGATTACATGAAGACAAAAACAGTGTCAAATACACTTGTATATTGACAAATTACATTTTGGTTACCTTTGTGTAATAAAATCCACAATAAAATATTGCATCGGTCACATCCTGATACGAAAAACATTCACTACGATCACTGTCGGCATAAGCACATGGTTGCATAGTTGTTATTTACACGCTTCGAGTACATGTACTTAAATTGGCCTAGATTTTGGTCAGTCTGTTCCCATCTTACTGAGGCTACCAAGGGGATGGGGCTATTCACAGGGAAATGGAAACCTGTCAACAAGTTGGTTTAAACAGTACTTGTATTTAGTTACAGAAGTCATCATGAAAAGTACATAAAAGCGAACAAGAGATATGCGGCTGATATGATTAATGAAGGCATAATATTGTATACATTGACACATGCTAATGAGGTATTAAAAGAAAATGATTCTTACAATACAATATTGTAACAATGTCAGCTCAATACATTTAAAAATTTTCACAGACATCTTTGCGAGATGCCCCACCCTCAACTTCCCTTAACAGCCAGATATTTAGTTTCCAGAGACTGTAAATTTAATCTGCGTTTACACTGCCGTTGGTAGCCATCATAAGTAAAAATAAAGTTAAAAAGGAAACTTTCACAGCACAATAAACCTTTTTAATCACCGATCATTTTGGTAAATGCAAGAATCAGATCAGATTTCATTGTTTTTATTTAAGTCGCCGCGAGAGGCCAACTTTATCGGACCAAACAAAAGCCTGTTTTTGGGGTTTTTGTACCCGACTGCGACATTAAAGCCTAGCGGCAATATCAACTAATTGTTGAACAAAGTACAGGTTGGAACTGGCCGCTTGCCGACATAATTGATTAGGCGAGAAAATTAAAGCCTGGTGGCAAGATCAACTAATTGTTGAACAAAGTATGGGTCGGAACTGGCAGCTTGTCGACATAAATGATCAGAAAACAAAGGATTTGTTCAAGCTGGGACCAAGGGCTTCTGTCGACATGTACGTTTATTTTTTATCTTGACGTCGATATAAGCATGACAATTTTGGTAGTAATAGTAGACCAAGGGACCGGGACTTTGCTTTTTTGTCGAAATAGGCAGCTTGTCGACATAAATGATGTCGATATAAGTGGGTAGGACTGTAGTTACAACAGGCAGAATCTGTGAAATACATGCATTATCAGTTGACCCAAACTACTTGCAGTTCCATTGGGATGGGTCAGGGTCACTAGTGACTGCCTTCTTTGTTGGCAACAGTTTCCTGCTCATGGGCATCAGTCTTTTGTGGTGCAGCCATTTTCAAGTCTGTACCCTTCAGCTCAGTGGCATCTATAGGACCCATTGAAAGCTTTGAAGAGGTACCTTGAAAAGAATCAGGCTGATATGAATAAAGTATCCCATCTATTCTTACCTCTAAAACAGGAAATTGACAATATCTCGGCACATGCTGTATCATCCTGGATAAGATGGGTTATCTGTTCTTCATATAGAGAAATAACCCAAAATCAAATGAATTTGTTATATATTTCGACTCATGAAGTTGGGGAAGTCACAACAGGTATTTGAGTGAAACAATTCCCTAGCTGACATTATGCAACCTATGGGATGGAAGTTGGAGTCAACTTTGTCGAGATTCTGCATAAGGAATCTTTGATCCCAGAAGGCTCAGTTAAACCCAGTGGGACCTAAAGCTCCAGTGCAACAGGTTACCTTCCCAGGTCGTTTGGCAGCTTCTTAAGAATGTGGCATGACAATTTCTGCTGGATTTGCAGGAGAGAAAATATTTCCTTTTCCTGAAGATGCATCTTGGCATATAGAGTAGATGCTGTTTTCAGGTTTTCAATCTAGAAGCTGTCTCACATACCATATGGACCAGAAATGGTCTTTCTGGGGTAAAGGGATGTAACTCCCTTCACCTCTTATCTATTCTCCTTAGGTCTTGTGACCAGGTAATGTATTTGAAGAAGAAACTAATTTTTCATGTTGAGTATGTTTCTTAGATAATACATACCCAATCATAATCACACTGAGCCGCCCTAAAGTTACATCCTACTAGAAAAGTGTGCATTCTGCTCAAGTAGTAACTGAAATACACATGATTTGGCACCAATCCCTATATCAAGGGGACATCACTCTGTCTTGCCGTCGCATGTAGCCTGACAGCATTGAAAATTTTTGGCTGAGAGAAAGATTTGTGAGATAGTGGTAGTGCCCCTAAGGTATTTTAACTGGGCAAGTATTGTCTAAGAAACATTTTACTGGAAAATTTGGTTGCTCAAGAATGTCAGAGATGGTTTCAGTACTCATCAGTTAAGAAGAACAGAACAATAACAGAAACAGACTTCTCTTGGATTCAGGAAATTCTTTTTGGCCAGTAGAGCAACAGTCCATTCAAGGGACTCTTATTTTTAGAGTTACTTCTCTTTTTATACTTACAGTTGGATGCATGGATGCAGTATTTTGTGTATGCAACTATTTATTCAGTCAGTCAGTTGAATGTTATGAAACCTAGTGTGGAATATGATCCTCGCAAGATATTCTGAAGATATGTTCACTTTTGTTGTCTCCATAGTGTGGATGAGTGGAATGCAGGAGTGGCAGGGGTTTATTTATATGGGCAACCATTCCTTTAGCTTTAAAAAGAAAATGTTCACAATGGATGTAAGTTTTATGCAAGTTTCTTGTGAAACAGGTTTATTTGTATTTCATTTTTTTGCAGAGACATTGTGGCTAAGCATGGCATTGCAGTTGTGGATTGCTCCTGGGCAAAAATAGAAGAGACACCTATTGCCAGACTGAAAGGCAATAATTTACGTTTGCTTCCTTTTTTTATTGCAACCAACCCTATCAACTATGGAAAACCGTGTACTCTGTCATGTTTGGAGGCTTATGTTGCCACCTTGTACATAACAGGTTTGTAAGATATCAGAATTAGTCACTTACCATAATGGATTGTTTTTGGTCTGCACAAATCATTTGTTGCTCTTAAATCAGAAATAATTGGGGAGAATTTTATATTTTGTGACTAATATCCATGAAATTAAATATCTCATGAAAAATAGTATTGTAGAGTGGCTGCTAAGGTCAGTAGTGCCCCTCCCCCCATCTTAATTGTCCAAAATGTTATACCCCACAGATACAGGCAAACCTCTCCTAATGGTCACCATTACTCAGTGGTCACCTCTTCACAATGGCCATTCTAATTTTCCATCAGCAAATTTCTCATATATAGATGTCCTATAAGTAACTGTCACCTACCTGATGTATGCACAAATAGAGTATGAAGTATGGGATAGAGAATCGTACAACCATTGGATAGTTCATTGAAATTTCATTGTGTCATATATTTTGTAATGGAGAAACAACAACATATAGTGAATGTGTGAAAAAAGCAGTAACACATAAATACACTGATTGAAGCTTGGATTGGTTTCTCTAATTTTAAACTACGTACTTGTGGCAATTTAGAATTGAAACATTTAGATTTTTAATGCGAATTGGGGCTTTGTTTATAGAAAAGTTGAATCAGAATTGTTTTCAATTTGCCCTCCATTGTATTGTAAGGAGCAAGTAGTAGAACCAACCATTTTGTCCTGGGATGCTTTTGTGATAATGTTCCAGATGAGATGGAGTTCAGTTTATAGTTTAAAAAAATGATAGACTTTCTATTTTAAGTTACTGGTGACCAAGATAATTTTGTTATGAATGTTAAATAAACTGTTGAAAACAATGGTATATAAGTAGTTGGGTAAAAATTAATCAGATCAGTAAGTATAATCAGTGACAGCAGATACTTACATGCCAAGATTGATTAACATTGGCAAAATCAGTGAGTTACAGTCTTGTTACAAGGAAATAAAAATAGTATCAGGCATAGTTTATATTATTAGCCAATTATCTGGTTTTTAATTACAATGATTAGAACCAACCCATAACATTAAGACTGGGTGTTATTCAGAGATGTTTCTGTTTTAAGTTTTCAAGGTGTCGTGTCACAATATGAAATGAATTTGACATGACATATTGACACTTATAAATGTGAATATTAGGTTTTACCATTTCATTATGTTCGGTTAGGTTTTCCTGAGCAGGGAGACATCCTTCTGAAGAAGTTTAAGTGGGGTCATACCTTTACAGAGGTGAACAAGAAGCTCCTGACAGAATATGCAGGCTGTTCGGACAGTGGTCATGTGGTTCAGGTTCAGAAGGAGCATCTAGATCAGATAGACAGAGAGAACCGGACTCGCAGGGATGGCAGAGATGGTAATATATTTTGAGTTTTAATATTAATCTTTAGATATCAGTATTGATAGATTACATGGTTGTTACACACCACAAAATTAAAGTCCCTAAAAAAAATAATGTCTTTGAAAACATTACAATCCTTTTCTTCATTAGCGGCATAATTTCCGCAAATTTCGTTTGGATTTAAAATTTAAAAATTAAAGCCCTATGCCCCCAAAACCCCCACCCGCACCCCCGCCCCCAAAATAATCAGCCTTTCAAAACATTAGGACCCTCACTTCATTAGATGCATATCCACAAATTTGGTTTGAATGGAAAATTTATGCACAACCAAGCAATACTGAATTGTACAAGAAATGATTTAATACATGCATTGTAAGAAATATAGGATACATGAGTATATGCATTTGTCTCTCTCCCACTAACTCTCTCCCTTTGTCTCAAACATGCACTATTCATTATTACCAATATTCTAAAACATCAAATTCACAAGTAAATTAACATCAATACTTAATGTCAATATTTTAAAAATATTTGGCTCTCTCTGTGGGGACTACTCATGGGCTAGAATCTGAATGTAAAAGACTTATCCCCAATCAGTGCTAGGCTGATCCCAGCATTACAGTATATTCTGGGCTGATCCCAGCTCAAGTAGAATTGGTGCTATTCTGATCCCAGCTCAATATAAAAGACTGATTCCCAGTCGGTGCTATTCTGATCCCAGCTCAGTGTAAAAGACTGATTCCCAATCGGTGCTAGGCTGATCCCAGGATTACAGTGTACTCTGGGCTGATCCCAGCTCTAGTAAAATCTGTGCTAGGTTGATCCCAGCATTTGAGTATATTCTGGGCTGATCCCATCTTCAAGTAAATCTATGCTAGGCTGATCCCAGCATTGTTGTGTATTCTGGGCTGATCCCAGCTCCAGGATAGTTGGTGCTAGGCTGATCCCAGCATTAAAGTGTAATCTGGGCTGATCCCAGCTTCCGTGGTCTGTGCTAGGCTGATCCCAGCTCAAGTAAAATCTGTGCTAGGCTGATCCCAGCATTCAAGTGTATTCTGGGCTGATCCCATCTTAACTAAATTTATGCTAGGCTGATCCCCGCATACGAGTGTATTCTGGGTTGATCCCAGATTCGTGGAATAGAGCTAGGCTGATCCCAGCATGAAGAAAATATTCTTATATTTTTCCTATTTAAAACTTTAAAAGAAATGTATTGAATGGGCATGACCTTTGCGTTATCAGTATAGCTTATGAGTATCCAGTTGGGGAAAAAATATTCTATCCCATGGTAGCCCCATTGCGCATGAACAACATAAGGACACAACCCAGGATGTATTCATTATTGGGTGGTGACTGGGGTGGTGGCGGGCCAGCACAAATCGATAAGAAAAGTTTGATGCGGACACTCAAAATCCATTGTCTTTACCTTTGAAAAGCCAGAGAAGCGAAACTCTACATTCATTGTCTGTACATTCGAAAAATCAGAGAAGTGACTAATCACATGGTACTCTATATGATCATGCAATGTTACGTAAGATTATCTAAGTTGGTTGGCTCTTTGAATTCTGCTGCCAATGCAAACCAATAGGAATAGTTCTGCTCATGTCCCACCCCCAGTGATCCTCCAACAAGCACCATAAGACAGCAAGTAAGAGGCTAATAAGTCTCTTGCACAATTCCCTGTCTGCCTCTCAGTTTCAAGATACATGTACAACACCCCTATACCAGTGTTAGCCACTGACTAAGCCTTATAATTTGACATTACATCATCTTACCACACCACCAATTCCTGTCTCAGTGGTCATTATCAGACAAACCCCATTGCAACACTGGCAATGTGTACCTATAATAACTCAAGATCATCAAGTTGTGCATAAACTTAAATTTAATAAATTATCATGTTATATTCTGCACATATATTGTAATGCCTACAAAGCAAATAAGTTCTTCATGGAAAGAGATTTTTTTTTCAAGCCAGACATTAATATAACCATATACTTCAACATTGTTAAGCTTATTGACTAATTTCGGTACTCCTGTATTATGTGACAAAAGTGGTACCATAGAAACTCTGGTCAAAGAGTTACTTGCATTTTGTGCTTATATCTTCTGCAAAAATTAGATGCTTTTTGCTTCCTAGCAAAAGTATGATTTTAACAGAGAGACTGGTTTGAAATTGGTTGGTTTTGGAATAAATGTGGGTAGTCGGGAATAATGAAATATTTTGAATTTATTTTTAGTGATCTCATACCTTTTCTTAATGTGTACAGAATGTCATGTGATTTTAATGCTTAAATATTGTTGTTGCTGTGTACCTTAAAGACATGGAAGGTTGAATTGAAGTCTGCATAGTGCTTCCTTTAGAAGGAAGAGACAACATTGGTGCAATTCATACTGTTATAACAGTTCGGACATTAGCGGAGGACGGTAGTTCTGGCACTGGGAAGCAAGTGGTATTCCATATTTATGCTGTATTTATATCTGATTTTTAGGTGTAGTGACAATAATTGTTTACAAGACTGATAGTGTCATGGGTCACAGCAAGTAACAGGAATTGTGTATAAGACTGGTGGTGTCATGGGACACAACAAGTGACAGGAATTATGTACAAGATGTAGTGTTATGGGGTCACAACAAGTGACTGGAATTGTGTACAAGACTGGTAGTGTCATGGGACACAACAAGTGACAGGAATTGTGTACAAGATGTAGTGTTATGGGGTCACAACAAGTGACTGGAATTGTGTACAAGACTGGTTGTGTCATGGGACACAACAAGTGACAGGAATTGTGTCCAAGACAGACTGGTAGTGTCATGGGACACAACAAGTGACAGGAATTATGTACAAGATTTAGTGTTATGGGGTCACAGCAAGTGACTGGAATTGTGTACAAGACTGGTATTGTCATGGGACACAATAAGTGACAGGAATTGTGTACAAGATTGAAAGTTTCATGGGGTCACAACAAGTGATGGGAATTGTGTATGAGATTGGTAGTGTCAGGGGTGCACATGTGCCAGGAATTATGTACAAAGTTGAGAGTGTCAAGGTTTCATAACAAGTGACAGTAATTGTGTATGAAACTAGTTGTGTCATGGACTGACAACAAGTGACAGGAACTATATGAGACTTTGATAGTGTCAAGGATGCACAGCATATGACAAGAACTAAGTATGAGACTTGAAGTGTCAGGGGAGGGGTTCATCACAACAAGTGGCATGGATTGTGCCCCTTGTACATGACAGGTTATTTTTGATATACCTGGATATTTTTCTTCATGACTATCTCTAGTAATGTTAACCCATATTTGTAATGACAGCCTATTGTATGCAGTTTTTGCTTAAATTTTAATGCTGAATTTCTGCCATTTTCTGTTATCTATAAGTAATAAATTTTACTTTATTTCAGACATGATGAATATAGACCTGACATTAGAGTACCACAATCCCAATCATTCTAATTTTCAACAACCAGATTATAGGTAGGTTTGTCTTAAAAAAAATTTGAACGGTTCTTCTGGACTTTTAATTTTCAGTCTTGAAAGATGAAAATGTGGAGACATTATATAATAGAATCGGATTTAACACATTTGGATACTACCATGTACTGATAGATTTGAAATGATTTTATTCCCGTTTTAGTGAAATTCAGTTTCTTTAACAAATTAAGGAGTCCCAAATGAATTGTTTATAAACAGTTTCTTCTCTTCCAAAACATTCATTTTATTATATATATATATATATATATATATATATATATAAACCACAAGATTTGACTTTCTGCCATTTGTAACTTTGAATATGTCTAAATATTTGTTCTTTGTTTTATTCACAATTTTCACTTTCTGGACACATTACAAATCAGGGTTGTTATAGTAGAAAATAAAAAATTTCTTCTGTGAATTATTTTCAGATTTCAGTTTCCATTGCTAGAAAAAGTATTTCATTTGAAACATGTAGACCTATAAATCTTTGAAATATAGGTACTTATTTGTATCGTAAAGATATATTGGTACATATTGGTTCACTGCCATATTGCAATTCATATCATTACATATTTTTCCATGTCATTATTTTAACACTGTTAGTAAAACTTGTTAAGGAACTATTTCTGTTTTACATCAAATGTTACTTTGTATTATGAAAGAACACCATAACCAGTCAAAAGCATGGTTTAGTAATGGCTGATGGTCAATCATGGTCAGCTAAGCCTGAACCAAATCTTATAGTCTGTTGCAGGCTAAGAGCACTGTTTTGCACTCACTTTGGTTTTAAATACAAGGAAGATGGTGAAAGTTATAAACTGTTAGCAGTATGCTGTAGATGCTTCAATAACGTGAACTAATTTGAAGAGACTACTAGTAACCTTGCCACACACAAGTCGACATAATCTGTTATGTGAAAGTTGATCACTGCTTGTCATTAAGATGCAAACTCATTTTTTATCTCAACATACATACAATCCCTCTCATTATTTCCAAAAATGAGTAGGAACATTTGTAGAACATGTTATTTATTCATACTCATAGGCTCAGCAAATCAAAATGAAATTTGGTATCGCATGGGTTTTAAACTGGTCAAATTGGTAGCAAAACATATCAGTGCATATTGGAATGCAATCGTTACATCACAATATATCACAACATGATTTCAGCTGGCAAAACTCAGCTCACAAACTTGTAAAATAATAATGTTTTACTACAGTAGAAATATTGTCAAATTCAAGAGCGGTCAGCTTTGTAGTTACCTTCATCTTCATCCAAAACAAAATCTAGAACAGCTTAGATAATTCTCCATGACAAATCCTCATGAATTCAGCACATCATATGATTTGAACTTGTACCATTTTATACGCCCCCTGCTCCCTACCAATGATGCCACTTAACCAGAACCTGTACCATTTTATACGCCCCCTGCTCCCTAAAATTGATGCACTCAACCAGAACCTGTACCATTTTATACGCCCCCTGCTCACTACCATTCATGCCACTCAACTGGAACCTGTACCATTTTATACGCCCCCAGCTCCCTACCATTCATGCCACTCGACCAGAACCTGGACCCAGGCTCAAAACCAGAAATGTTTTGCACACATTACATATCTTCCTATCCGTGAGTACTGAGGTTGAATTTTGTAAAAGAATATGTCTCTGTATTTGAATCTTGAATACATTTGTTCTTTGACCTCCAAGTACAGTATGTTACTGAGTATAGTGAGTTTATAACTTTATGATCTAGTAGGAAATACAGGGTACCCATGATACTGAGAAAACAGGAAAAAGTTAGGAGAAAGAATATGTTTGTTCCTAACTGGGAAATGCTTTAAATTGTGCAAATGTTGATGAAAGTCAGATGCCACTTGATGATGGAAAAAATATTTAATTGAGTCTTAATTGAATTGATTGTGAGTTCAATTTTTAGAACTCTTTTCAGAATTTTCAGACAGGGTTTTACACCATGTACAAATTGGGTTAATTATATATTATACATGAAATTCATGTACTAGAATCAGGACTGGAAGGTCTAATTATGTATCAGATTTGCTATTAAGGGGTAAGGCTGCCGTGTAAAATTTGAAATCCAGACTTTCAAAAGTTACATGTCAATTTATTTTCTATTTAAACATTTTATGAACTAGCAGTCAAGTATTATAATACACCAGCTTTGTTCTCGCCTGTGTGATAATAATCTTATATAGGTGTAATCTATGATACAGCAGAAATCTTAAAAGAAATAGTCTACTGTCACCAAGGTTAACATCTGGGTGATTATATTACATATTAACCTAGTGTCATTATGAGCATCATGTCACTGCTTACTTCTGGATTTACATGATCAGCAATCACTTCTAATGTAAATCAGAATGGATTAGAGTATGGTCAAGCATCATCAAAAATGTCTCAGAATAAAGTGTTCCAAGAGAGATGGCTGTTGGGATTTTCCTGGCTTTTTTAGATGTCAATCTGGTGCTATGAAGTGCAAGACTTGCTGTGACTGAAATGATCTGATAAACTTGGCAATGTCAGGTCGCTGAACTTCCAGTGCTCAGTACTCATTTGTCATCAGGAATCAGATGAGCACATTTCATGCTAAACAAAACTTAAAACTTATATAATTTGTAAGTACTTCATTTCAAAATTTAAAACAAACCTTTTTTAAAAACTTTTCTTCATACAAACATTGCAGTCAAGTAGATTAAAGTAAACATTTTTGTTATATAAAAATAAAAATGAGTTACAGCTCAATTTATATGAACTGCTATGCTTGTTTCTAGTGATACACTGTTTGAATTAGTACATGGTCATATCTTTAATTAAATTGTTATAGGAAATCCCATAATAGAAACAGTTTTTGATTTTAAAAATGCGCTTTTTTCTTAGCCAGCATGTTTATTAATTCCATTTGAGTAATGGTTATAAGTGAATATCAGAAAAATGAATTTCATCCAGGAAAGAAAAGCAGGAAAAAACCTGGACATTTTCTTTAAAAAAGTGGGGGAAGCCTTGAAATATCATAATGGATGTATGTACAGATATACTATCCTCAGCACTTAAAAACATTAACATGAGGTAAAAAAAGAAATCAGGGAAAACAAAGTATGTCTCAGCCTCTGTTTTTTGGCAGCAAATTTCAAACTTGGCTTCAGTATTTTGCAATTTACAGTTCTCTCAATATCAATAACATGAACAATTAACTGTTGTTTCTGTCCCATTTGATCAATTTATAAGTTATAACAACCTCTTGTATCCATAAGGCCACATGTCTATAGTAATGTTTGGTTTGACTTGTTTTCATATACAGTAGACTCGAGAAAATGAAGCCCACTGTACACTAAACATCATATTTTGTCCAAATTTTGTTAAAACAAGAATATTATATAAAATGTGTGCTTTGTAAGTTAGAATATTTTGTAACATTTTATTTCTTTATAAAAAGAGTTTATTGATTTTGGGGTTTTTTTTATAAAATCATATTCCCCTGACTAATAATATATATTTCCTCCATACTAGGAAACATTAAATTCTGTTTCTTTTACAGTACTTCAGAAGAGGATGGGGATGAAGATGAAGTTGAGGAGAATGATGATAATGGTGATGAAGAGGAAGATGAGGAGGAGGACGAAGTCAAAGGGGAGGATGATATGAATGTTGAGAAGAAAAAGGCAGAGGAGAGTAATTATGTGGAGAATGAACATGATAGGGAGGATCATATTCCTGAAGAAAATAGTAATATGAATACAGTTCATGTGGAGAGAGTTTGTGAGAGTCTGAATTTGACTCCTTCTGAAGATTTGGACCCTGTGACATCTGTTGATGAATTGGTTGTTGTCAGTAGTTTGTCATTTCTAGACAACTTCCCTGATCATTCACCTGCAGTAGATACAGAACCATCCTCAAAAGAGACCTGAAAATGCTTCAATTTTACATATAGATGTTTATGGCATTTATGATATATGAGAAATTATGATCTTTTGAAAGCTCATGTATTTTGCTTAACTTGAATCTGTATGTTTATGTGATCCATCATCAGTCAGATTTGTCTCTGTAAATTATTCATATCCTATTTTATGCTTCTACCCCATCTATTTATCTCTGTAAATTATTCATATCCTATTTTATGCTTCTACCCCATCTATTTATCTCTGTCTCTGTAAATTATTCATATCCTATTTTACGCTTCTACCCCATCTATTTATCTCTGTCTTTGTATTAAGAACAGACAGGTATAACAAATTCGAAAAGGATCCAAAGTCCTCTTTCCTTAAATTATGTCTTTACTTTTATGTATTGAAGATCATCAGATAGTTTGACAAGGTGTACATTGGTCAAGAAAATTAATCACTTTCAAAAACTCTTACATTAGTGCTTGAAATGAACACATCTGGTATTTGATACCATTCATCTTTCTATGCTTTGAAAGGTCAAAAAGAAATCCCTGTGATATATTGAGTTAAAGTAAAATTTATTCCAGACTTGCAGTACACTCTAGAAAAGAGGCATCAAAAGTTACATTAAAATAGAACAATGACAATGAATTTCACTCATATTAGAGTTTTACTTGCAAAAAATTGGGCTGAAAAGAAATTTGTTTTACGGGTTTTATTTACTACAGCGTAGTTGCATTGAAAATCTTTTACATTGAAAATTATATGTTAATGTACATGGATACTAATTATTACTGATCCACCAATTTGGTGCATTTATTGCCAGTGTTTGTCAAACCTTTATTACCAGTTTTTGTCAAGCCCACATTACTGGGAAGCAAGACAAAATGTCCTTTGTCTGATGACCTCATAGTCAACACTTCATTAAGGTTCTGGTTAAAGTTTGTCATTTGCAAATGCTTCTTAAACTTTGTATTGATTCTCATATTGCTTGACACTGAGGCATTTTGAAGTCAAAGCAATTCTGTGACATGCATGCTCTCCGCTCTTTAAATTGGAGTCTTTATCCCAGACAGAAAATTTGTGTTAATGTTTTAGTTTGTTTTTCAGTTTGCTAATATTTCACAAACCACGTGATTCTCATCATGCTTGACATTAATCATGACGAAGAAAACACAGTTTATTTTATGACATGCTCACTCACCCCTAAGATCTAAGGGTCAAGAAAACAGCTATAGAAAATCTGCATTCAGGCTTTTGTTTAGAGTTTTTCAATTTGCTTATATTTTCTAAATCCCATGATGGATTTTCTTCATACTTAGAATGAATCATTATGAAGCTAAAACTATTAGTACATGCATGCTTTCCCTTTTTGCCTTGGTCATGGCAATATTTAGAAAAATTTGTGGTTTTGGTTTGAGTTCTTTCATTTGCTTATATTTCCTAATTTCCTTTATACATGGGATGAATTATGTCAATTTATTCTACAATATGCACTGTTACCAGAAGAAACAAGAGATTTCAAAATTTTTGAGGGGAAACAAGTATGGAGGAATCTGTCTTCTTAATTTGATATAAACTTCAGAACAAGTATTAGTCTTTGAACAGTTTTGTTAAAGGGAGGTAACTAAAACAGGTGATATAAAATGGCCAGTAAAGGTTCTTGGCCTTCGACCAGAATTGTTAGGCATTGCTATCACTGATCTGTGTTGATAATGTTCACTGTGGTGATTTCATTGTGTAAGATATTATTGTCTGTATTGCAGTATATACCATATGCACTTGCTAACTGCACAGACCCAGTTGTTAGGAGTAATCAGTAAAACGAACTATACAGACACGGATTATGCATCAATAATATCAGTCCTGGACTCTTTATGTGGAAAAAGTTGCAGTCCCAGCCCAAAACTTGGAGGCCCAATGACAATGCTTTTTCTCCATGCAGTAATTCAGAACATTATGTGTTTATTATTGTGTCACCAATATGTGTGTCATGAGACTGCTAATGCTAAAAAATTGTGAATTATTTAGTGTTATAATAAACAAATGAAATATTAAGGCAGTTGAGAACTAGGGTAATTTTGATTGTGATGTTACAGCTACAACAATTCTCGATGTCTTTACCTTGCCAGAATCAATAAATTTTCCAAGGAACTGAAGAAGAAACAGATGACAATATTCTGTTCAATTTTTTCATTTCATCTTTAAGCAGTACAACATTCTACAGTCAAGTTTTTCTATTTAAATATTTTTAAACAAATCTCCACACAGGTTTAGGATTAAAATCCTTATATTCTGGACCTGTTCCTTGGGTTTCCAGTGCATTTGTCCTTCCACAGTCACAACATCATGTACATAAAGCTAATAATGTTCCATTGCTTTCTTGTTTTTCTGCCCATGAGATTGCAATATTCCATGATTCAGTCCATGAATCTCCCAATCTCTTTGGTGTTCTGGTTTCATTATCAAAACTAGATGCATCTACTTATTTATGTCAGCCAGTCTCATGAAAATTATGCTGATCTGTAGCCTTGCACTTCACCCCAATTAAAAATGGTGCAAAGTTGCCACCCAAAAAGTACACATCTTAATCACTCAAAAATGAATGTACAATAACCCCCAAAACAGCTGATTTTATCACAGTTAATATGGGAGTTTTTATTCCTCCAACATAGAATCTAAGTCCCAAAATTTTGGCACATTTGTCTCAATATGGTATATGGTGAAATACAAGTATTCCAAACATCACATATCGATTAGGAAATATGATGGACTAAAGCAGCAGAGTAATGTTTATCAAAGAGATGTGTCAAATTACATATAGTTGGTCATTTGATGATTAGGATTTACAGTTGATTAACAACCTTAAATCTCTTTTTCTACTATGATCAAACCCACGTGACTTTGCCCAATTCCATTACAATCACTTGAACTTTGACATCTCATACACTACTGATTGATACTTGTTTGGTAGAAATAGGTCAAATACAATAGAATTTTACCACAATAAAACTTGTTTTCTGATGATTCAGCTGATAGAATTGTTATGTGAATATATATTTTTCCAAAAATGAAAAATATGTGTACTTTTACGCTGATTTTGGTGCAGCGTACAATCCAACACAAGTATATACACTATGCCACGTAAATCTTGATATGGCTGATGTTGGTTTCTGTAAATATGAAATCTTCACCGATGAAGTGCATTGCACACAAAAGCCTTGGTGCATAATTTTTATAGCCTGGAACCTGTAAGAAATTTTTTTTTTCCAAAAGAGTCTTTTCCAAGTTTTTACATATATCCTTGTACATTACATGTACACAAAATTCATAAAGATTACGGATTATTTATTTTATGTTGATTGTATGTAAGTTTCTCACAGCGTTCATGGAGCACTTATGGCACAGTCTAGTCTTTTTAATTGTACAAGTCTTGATAATATATATTATCTATTTTCATCAGAATTTTCTTAAATGATTGTCATCACTCTTGCACCATGAAACATATGATTTCCAGAACATGCCTGTTTTACCTGTCCACAACAGTTTGGCACATTTGTCCATCCATGTGCCAACTATTTATTTTTGAAATAACTTAATACCTTCCCCAAAATGAAGGGGGAGTCAGAGGTCAAGGTAACTGTGACATGAGTGAGGAGAGTGAAGATAACTGAGTTCAGTTGTGAACCTCCAAAACTGTGTCTTTCAAGGATACAAAGAAATATTGATTTTGGTATAGCAAAGTCAAAGATAACTGTTACTAACAGTCATGGAAGGGAAACAATTTATGCATGCATTGCTTTACTGTACTGATTTGAAGAGATGCCTAGAGAGTACAAGGAAGGTTATTTGTTAACTGTACTGAAAGCCAAATAAAGACGTGTAAAATTTTGGTGTTACCAGTTTATTTATGACTAGTGCCACCAGTTTTGGGGGGCGGGGGCAAGGGATGTAATGGGCAGTAGTTATCGCCCTTTGTATATACAATGTAGACAGAAAGGGTGAATTTTCATTTTTCAGAGGGTTGGATTTGGGAGGTAGTTGGTCTTATATTCCTAATGTTAATATGATCAGGTAAGTATTCAAAGAGAAACATAACTTACTGAAAAATTTGCTTTTTGAAATCAGTGTACTGAGTTCATATGCTCTGTAGCATGCATATTCTATTTCATTTACAGTTCTCTTCTTTACACATATTTGTTAATGTTTGCTGCACTGTTGCTAATTTTTCTAAAAAATATTCTTTCACCTGTAGGTACATTTTTTTTTTAAGAATAACTACTGATGTACTGCCAATGCAACAGACTTTAAATACTTTCAGATTTTGATAATTTTCAATCCACAACATTCACACGAAAAAATGGAGGTGGCTAGAGAAAGAGAGATCAATCTGGAACTTGATCCTTAGGCTGGTCTGGGTTCATTTTCTTTTACATGTATATTTATTGTGATTGTTCAAATTACTGAAGCAAGCATAACATATTTGAAGATATAGTGAAGAAACTAAATTTTGCATTTTCTATGGTAAATACTTTGATATAACATGATATTCATTCTGTAAGCCTTCTGTCAAATTTTATTCTAGTAAGGAGTTGCTTTAACTAAATTAGAATATATATATATATATATATATATATAGTTTTATGTGTAATATGTTGAATGTATGATGTGTATGATAATTTTTTGTCGGAAATCCAGCATACTTCTGTACATAATATTTTATTTATACCACATACAAGTACATATATTTACACTTCCAACAGAGGTAAGATTAACTACAGGAAACAGTTTATGGAGGCTGTGAACTCTTCACATCCCTGCCCAGTCAGTGTCTTTGACACAGAATGTAATTCAGCAGCTATTCACAATCTTGTGGAAATTAATTTGATTTATTTTATGGACTTTTTTCATTATATTGATGAAATAAATAAAAGAAATGCCAGGGATTTAAATGTGAAAGTTGGTTAAAAGAAAAACTTGGAGCATACAAAATGCATGCTGATGTCCCAAACAATGAACGTGGGGTCATTTGATCACCGATGTGCACATCAAACGAATGGGGAATAGGCAAACAAAAATGATATATCAGCAAGAAAGTAATTAAAAAAAAACGTTTAAATTTATTTACAGTTGACTAAGTCTGATTGCTTACCATTGCTACTAACCATAAGAGACATTTCTGTCTCTCTTTCCTTTTTAGTTAGTCAATCTTTTAGTTCTACAATCACAGTTCCAGAGATTTTGCATGACATGGGCAAAATACGCTTTGGTGCTTTTACGCTTAATTTTGTCCCTTATGGCAAGATAAAGCAGAGGGGATGTATAAATTTATGTAGAAATTACTGATTACTATTTTTTCACTTTATTAATGATTAATAACTGGAAACTTGCCATTGATCAATATAAAAGAAATACTGTATAAACCATAATTAATTTGTTTCCCACGGATGAATCAGATTATGTCAACAACATGTCTATCATTAAGGGACACAATACACCAGCATATTGTGCCCTGTTTTACACCACAGACAAGATTATCCTTGAATGTCACAACTGACAGTCCTCCCTTTACATGTCATGTCTTGCTGTGTGTTATAGGACCTGTTTTATCTGTTGAATAAACAGACATATTTACATTTTAATGTTCTCCAGAATTGCAACAGTATTGGTATATGAAATCATTTTTTACAATTTACAATCATTTTAAAAGCCATGTTACTGTATGCTGCTTGGATAGAAACCCCGAATCTGCATATTCTACAATGCTGTGTTTAGCCTGCTGTGTCATAAAATATCCAAAAACGTTATCATTGTGACCTACTTCTTTGTAGTGATAATATTACTTTGTAAAATAAAAAGTTATCAGATTTCATACGTGTATAAACAAACAGAACTTCTGAAAATGAATGTACTTGAATTTCATGACAATTAGAGATATTGAACTAAATGAAAAAGATTGCATAATCACTTGGGCATGAAATGTAGGTCATGGTTGCTGATTTTTACTAGCTGTGAGAAATGTAGGTCAGGGATGTTAATTTTAGCTGTGAGAAATGTAGGTTGCTGATGTTTACTAGCTGATAGTAGCACTTTTCCAGATGAAAGTTTCATAGCTTTACATGCAGCTATATCTTAAAAATGGGGGTAACTGCAAACAACTAAGGTATGAGGATTGATCTAACATTTGTGGACTTTGTACATTGTCATAAATTTAAGCTTTAGCATACATTACATATTGGGATTGCACCACTGATTAATGTTCCATAGAACTTAATGTGTTAAAAAATAAAACTAATTTTTGCATTACATTGGCATACAGACCACATATTCAGTAATATATTTTATACTTGGAGAAATTTTTTCAGCCTTGAAAAATGGGTTTTCTGCATTTTTGGAGCCTCGTGCTGTTAAACAAAGGTCCCCTAGGTCTACACCTAATAATATAGCCTCTGACCATGAGTTTATACAACATTTTGTTGTTAGGAAATTAAATACAGGATATCAAAATAAAAGCAAATATTTTATAGTACACATACTGAAGTTTTTTGGGAAATCAGTACAGTAGAAACTCTCTTAAAAGACCACCCCTTCTGCCAAGAAATTGCGGTCTCTCAAGACAGGTGGTCTAGTAACAGGCGATACCACTATATAATCAATAAATCTGTGCGTTGAGAATATGGTCTTTCAAGGCAGGCAGTCTCGCATAGCAATGTTTTTCAAAACTGGTTTTACTGTAATGGAAAAAATTAAATCCATTTACTAGCCAATGGTTGCATCTCAAAACATTTAGTACTATAGTTTTCATTCCCCATCCAGCAGATTGGTTGTGTGTGTGTGTGTGTGTGTGTGTGTGTGATTTGGGTTTTTTAACATAGCTTTAACAATTTTTCAGTCATATCACTACGATGTCTGCAGTGTAGCAGTTTATAGCAATGACTATCACTTGGGCATCATGCCACAGCCATGTAGCATGATGTCCCACCCAGTCACATTATCCTGACACCAGGCCGACCAGTCCTAACACTAACCTCTTAATGCTGAGCGCCAAGCGAGGCAGCTGTTAGTACCATTTTTATAAGTCTTTGGTATGACTTGGCCAGGGATTGAACTGACGACCTACCGCATCTGAGGTGGATGCTCTAACCACTAGGCTACCGGAGTGATGGTTCTCTGGCTGTAAAATAATTAGTGGTCCAATGAACATGTGTACAATTTTATAAAATTATTTCATCAAGTTTATGAACAAGATTGGTCTCTGTTGGCCTGATAATAAAACCCAGAGCAGCTGTAAATGTTGTTAGTCACAAAACATTGTCTCATGCAGTGTAACTGCTAAATGGTCATTTTAGAGTATTATTTATAGTGTACCTGGCTGTAAGCCCAAGTGAGTTCATGGTATGGCTCTGCATCCATTATGTCATGTGTTGCATCATGCCTTCATCAACAAATGCTTGTTACCCCAATGGAGGCCATATCTCTAATCTAAATTGGATAAAACTTGGAATATGGGCTTATATCATCAATCACTCAGATGATTTCAGTATTGAGTGAGATCCATGAGGTGATCTCGCATCTGATGAGCTGGACTTTTTGCTGCTCTGGAGATCATATTTTTGACTATATTTTAATCAAACATGGATGATGGCTTCCTGCAAGAAAATTGATAAACTGATATGTGAATTGATAAACTGATATGTGGATACCTTCTCAACAAGAATAACAAGACCATACTAAAACTAGATCATTGTGACCCAATTTTCATGCTTGAGTGACATTTGTATTTTCAGCTATCATTCTATTACATCCTCAATACCTTTGACCCAATTTTACCTACATATAAACATTGGCATATTGATACATCTCAAAAGAATTACTCAAACATACCAAAAGTAGGTCACTATGACCTAATTTCCACACTCTAGTGACTTTGATATTTTCAGTTATGAGTTACACAATATCTTGGATCCTATTTCAACTACACATGAAAATTGGCATAAGGATGCATCTTGAGGAGAGTAATTCAACCATACCAAAATTAAATCGGTGTTGCCAAATTTTTAAGCTTTAGTGACTTTGTATTTTCAGTTATCCATACTGTACACTTTCAGTATCATAAGCTAAAAGAGTGAATTTGACCCAATTTTCATGCTTGAAAATTTTTTAAAATGACATGACCAAGGCCAAGTGAGGTAATGGCATTCTGTGTCCATCAATGTTACCACTCTGGAGACCATAAAACTTGGAATTAGGGATTATACTGAGGTCTCTTTTGAGTTTGATAATAAGCGAGATTCATGCATATTAATGATGTGATCTTGCATCTTATTGACTGAGCATGTTTTCACTCTGGAGGCCATATTTCTTCTGATTTTGAATATAGACTTGTATCATCAAAATGTTGGATGAAATTTAAGAGTGAGATCATGCACATTAAACCTTGTACTTACAGGAGTAGGAACAGTAGATCATGTGACCTATTGCAGTTTTGCTAGCAGTGTGTAGTACTCTTTCAAATGAAAAGTTTGATGACCACATGCAAAGGGTCACAGAAATGGAGGATAGTGTGAAAAATTGACATTTTTAATATGTTTAACAATGTATGGATAGAGTATGGGATTTGTTGTCTCACCTGCAAAGTGAGACATGGAGCAATTTGTCAGTGTTCTTGGCATTATCATGGTATCATTGCTATCAAAAGTGCCAAACAGGTAAAGTTTGAAGATCTTGTGCTGTCCCATATTTTTGTTGTGGGCAAAACACCACTGCTTGTTAAGATGCAGGACCCCTAAAGTAATGAACTTTTCCATGTGTCTGTTCATCCATCCATTTATTTGTACATGCAACATGTAGTATTTCAAGGTTGCATCTTTCAAACTTATTACTGTTTTTTCTATCAATTTTGGATTTTCACAGTAGCAGTTTCTTGTGATCAGCCTAATTTGGGAACTATGCAACATAATTGTGCTATGTGGTGTGAACACTTCTAGGTGTAGATGTGCCTCTCAGAACCAGATCTGCTGGTGCATTATGTAATGCTATATTTAAATCTGTGCAGTTTGCAGTTGACTTACAAGCAAGTATATACAGTAAGAACCACTGAACATACCTTCATGCAATTTGATGCAACACTCTATTAGATCTTAGTGTACAATTTAGGAGTTCTGTCTCTATTTCATTTTGACAAAGTTACAGATCCCCTCAATCAATACCACATTAGAAGTTGCTTGTAGCCTGCCTAGCTTGAGGAACATTTCAACATATCCTGACAGTGTTTGGTGTGGTCTCCAATAGGCAGATATGACTTTATGGGGAGTCTTGCTTCCGTTTCGTCTAGGACAGAGTTATAGGTACTTGTTGATAGATTTAAATCTTCCCATTGGAAGTTGCCTGTAATCAAAGGTTGTAAACATTGCAACATACCTGGTACCTGAATACCATTTGGTATGCCAGTTGCCTGCCTTGAGCAGAGTTATGGTCCTTTTTGTCTTACTGTAGGGCAATTTGTGGATCAGTCCCACATTTTTGTAGAACACTTTGTTTTGAAAGAAATGATGAACCACTCTATATAACTGTTCTTTAAAAACAGTTTTTCAAGTTTTTCTACATTCTTTTCCAGTGTTCATCAGCATGCATCTACAGTCTGATATATACATGAGGGTTTGGTAATGCAGTGTCATGAAAGGAAACTACAAATGTGTTTTAGAGGACACAAATGCCCCAGCCAATATAGTCTTATAGAGTTTTACTTCAAGTGGGAAATATTTTTTGTTTAATGGACCACAATTTGGTCAAATTTTGATGTAAAACAAAATTCAATATGTGGGTATGACTCGGTAAAATTTGTACAAGATGTGGCAGATACTGATAGACATGTCCCTCCTACGTTGAAAATGAGATGGGCACAAAAAGAACAAAGAACAAGATCCTTAATGCAACTTGCCATGCCTGTTCCACACCATTTGGAGACTTGAAATAACATGTTAATAAGGAATGACATTATGTTAATCAGATGTGGTAAATGGGAGTGAAAAAAAAAAAGAGAAAGAGAACGAGTTTGGGAAATATCAAATACAAAACAAAACATTGTTTTAATTTAACTTGGTTTATTTGTATATTTACAAACAATTTCATAAACATGTACAATTTAGAGTGTGATTTACACTACGAATATACCATATATACTTGCCTGTAAGTTGGGTCCAACTGGAAACAACAAAGATCTTGATCTGCCATTGCATAATGCATCAGCAGATCTGGTCTGTGTTGTTTGTTCTACTTATTACTCCCAACAAACTGTATAGACCCAGATCTGCCAGCACATTATGCAGTCTGCAGTTGGATTGGACTTAAATGCGAGCTTATGTGGTATAATTTCAAAACCATACTACTTCAAACTTTTTCTCACACAAAGTTTACATCACATGCAACCTTCCAAATGATAGTCTTCCAAATGATAGAGTCTTCCAAACTTACAGGAATTAGATTTGTTTGCTAACCTCAACTAAAACTGGGAACACAGAAAGATGAAGTTTCATGGTGCCCCTTTGACGAGGTCTGAATATGAACACTCTACAGCCAACTATGCCTTTATTGTAGCACAGACAGGCAACTCAACAATTATTATTCTCTGGTTGGTTTTTAATGTAAGGAGAGAACTGGGTCCATTTCATTGAAAATGTATAGATCTCTAATGCATTCTAGATATGGCCCTAGAAGTCTTGATGGACTCTTTGACTGCTGTATATTAAAGGCAGAACAGAAAAAAAAGTACTGAGGCTAGTGGTCCAAAATAGCTGGGTCATTAGAATGCCTTCTCCTAAAATTTCTTCCAATGCTGCTGATTATGCTGATTGAAAACAACCATTTCAAGGTGTGTCTATTTTTTGCATCTTCATCCATTTTTGATGAAACCAGGATCATTTTTGTCCAACAGTGAGCCCTTTATGCCAGGATGATTTCTGCCAAAGTTGGTCAAATTCTGCTAAGCAGCTAATCAAGTTTAAGTTTCTGAAAGATCTGTTTCTTGTAATGCTGGCCAATGACATCATTTCTATAAATCTGAAAGATCTTCAAGGTATCGTATGTCCTCGCTTATAAGTCCAACTGTAAACTGCACAGACTGGGTATGTGCAGTTTGTTATGAGTAATCAGTAGAACAAACAACATAGACCCTGACATTCAGGTGCATTATGTTAAGGTAAATCTGTTTCTTTGTTATTTGCATTCTGACTCTACTTAAAAGCAAATATGTATGGCAAAAAGTTTTCTGTTAAATCTGATCAAATTCTTTTTGAGAGTTTTTGAAAAGTTTTAAAGTTTTGTTTTTTATTTTTAAGAACAGAAGTCATATTTGATGGATGATCAGCAGCTTTTGGAAGAATAAAAATCCTTCATGCCAACATGCTTTCTGACGAACATGGCCAAATTCTGTTAGTTTTATTTTTTAAATAGTCATTTTAAGGATTTTCAATTTTTAGTTACGGCAATCATATTCAATGGCAAAGTGGCATTGTTTTGTACCAAACTCAAAAGCCCTTCAAAGCAGGATGCCTTCTGTCATATTTGGTCAAAGTCTGTTGAGTGGTTTTTGAGAAAGATTTTCTATTGTAGATAGTGGTGGCCATATTTTATGACAGATAGCATTGCATGTATAAATATCATATATACTCACTCATAAGACAAGTCCAACTGTGCAGATTTGTATGTGGGTCTGTGCAGTTTTTTCCAGGAGTAATTGGTAGATCAAACAACATACACCATGGTCTTTACACGCATGGCAGAACAGGATCTTTGTCATGTGCAATTTGATTAGACTTATAAGTGAGTATATATGGTATGAAAATCCTTAATGCCAGAATGATTTCTGGGTTTATCATTTCTTTTCTCAACTAGACCAGTCTAAAATGTAAATAGACTCTCTAAATTTTTTGCAGCATTCAAATCTTTGACATGTTATAATAAAAGAATAATTTAGAATATGGCTATTTCTAGTTGTATCAAATTTTATCCACTAGCAGTCTCATCTAATCAAGAATTAAGAATAAACCAAATTGTACATGTACACATGAAATCTGCTCAATTAATGAATGAAAACTTTGAAAGTGTGTGTTTTGGCATCACTAATTAATTATTCAAATTTGTAAGAGATAAACTTGTGCATCTCCAGTAACTGGGGGGTACCTATGAAGATATGAATATAATTATTATATATTGAAAAAAAAAGCAACAGGCAGATCTTCATACAAGAATTGTGTCCATAATAACATATATAATGGAAGACATGTTTAACATAAAGAAATTTAAACTCGGAGCTCTAAATAAGCAGCATATTTGTGTATTGTACATAAGCAAAAGACTAAAAATTAAGACAGAATATTTTTAATGCATTACAATTTGAAGAATTAAATCAAAGTTGTCAGGGTATTGTTCCCACTGGTGAAACGTTCTGGATGTTTCATACACGTCTGACTTGATAGTACTTGATCACTGTGAGAAGACTCACTCGAACAGAGCTGCATAATTGAACGCACCCTGATTAAGTCTTGGTCACTTTGTGGTTTTACAAACTCTCATAGACATCACAATAATCTTCATGATAAAGACATTATTATATCATTGGTTAGTGTTTTGCAGTGCTCATAAAATACCCTAATGATTTTAAAAAAATGAAACTTGTTCAAAATGAGCGAGTAAAATACACAATTATTAAATTCTTATCTTGAGCTACAAAATGATGCATTTTGTGATTCTTTTCCCAATAAAATGTTTTAAGTATTTTGGCATTTATAATGCTTATCTCTAAAAAGATATATACAGTGACTTCAAAAGGTAATATGCACAACTTTTTAATGTAAATCATTGTCTGTCCTAACTCGTTTCTGAAGCACAAGATATATTTTAAATAGCAGTTATTATTGTTGTAATATTCCATGTACAACTATTCTTCATGAATGAAATAATTTTCACTGAATAAAATTAAAAGAAAACTTTAATTTGGAAAATTGATCAAGTTTTGACATTCTAAACTAATAATTAGCTTTTATAGATACATGTTGTATTCATCTCAGAAAGCATGTTTTCCATGTAGGCTGATTTTTACCACCTCGTAAAATGTATCTACATAAATCTTCTGGAATCTGATAAACTTCTAACACAAGGTCATTCTGATCCAAGAATAACTGTTTGCATTAGCATTACATGTAAGATTCATTACATGGCATTCAAATACAGGTGTACCAAAATGAAAATTAAGTTCATAAAGAGCTATGATTTTTGTAGATAGCACCATTTCATTTGTATTTAATGGGGATGAGTATGACAAAAAGGATTATACAAAAGAATCTGAGACAATGTAATCTAATGCATTTAGTAATTTAAAAAAACGAAATCAATTTTCATTTCTTGATTATAGAGAATAAAGAAATAGTGTTCTTAGCTCCAATGAGATAATTACAATGTCATTTATTTAAATATATGGTTTTGACCAACTTTGCAACATTTACACTTTGTGTTCTTATGCATAAAGCACATCCATAATTGGACTGGTATTAAATCTGATTTATGTATTAAGCACATCCAAATTGGACTAATATCAAGACTAATTTATACATTAAGCACATCCAAATCAGACTGTTATCAAGTCTAATTTATGCATTAAGCACTTCCAAACTGAACTTGTATCAAGTCTAATTTATGCATTAAGCACTTCCAAATCGGACTGGTATCAAGTCTAATTTTTGCATTAAGCACATCCAAATTGGACTGGTATAAAGTCTAATCCAAATCTGACTGGTATAAAGTCTAATTTATCCATAAAGCACATCAAAATCAGACTGGTATCATGTCTAATTCAAATCTAACTGGTATCATCTAATTTGCCATCACATAATAAGCCAGCCAATCAGTCTAGTCTTTCATTCATTATACATGTATGTTCGTTATGTGTAATCTGAAATCAAAAGCACAGATCCCAATCTGCTAGCTTATTATTCAATGTCTGATCAGGGTCTATTCTGTTCTTGGTTGGTTGCATGGGTAAATGTGCAGCTTTTCATCATGGCATCTCTAATACGTGACATGAATGATGATTTTTTTAATTTAAGCAAAGGCAGATTTAAAGACGGTTTGTATCTGTTCTGTTTGGTCACAACCAACCCCCAACCCCCCAGCAAAAATAGCATATTTTTCAATGTCAAAATGATGAAATTTAGCCATCTTGTGAATAACAACCCCTTAGAAAGTAAAAACTTGTTTTAAAAACCTATATCTGCCCCTAAATATATGGTATACTATTCAATCTTGTAAGATTATCTATTTACAAATAACTGATAAGCAGAATGCCAGCTGAGATAAGGTTGTATAAATGAATATGCTGAGTATATTTTGATTTTATGTCTATGGAAATGATCATTGCATGTGCAAATGACTAGAAATTGAAATGGAACTATGTACTACATGCTTTGTACAAAACTTGGTAAACATCTGCCGAACTATCTGTACAATCATTTTATTTAATATAAATTTGTATCATCGCACTCATGAAAATACACTAAAAGCACCCACAATGAAAGTGGAAAAGGACTACAATTTGTTCCCATGAAATGAAAAATTAGACTGGTTCCACAACTTTCCCATTATCAGAAATAATTTTTATACAATATAGAATCAGGTACGGTTGTGCAACACATATTTATACGTCACAGTGATATATTAATTATGTCAAGAACTACCTTTTTGTGTACCTTCAAGCTCAGTGATGAAATTCATGTAGAAAACTTAAAAGTGTTAATCTCCGAGATTAGGGTAAACTGTGAAGTAATAATGAATTTCAGTTGATGTTGTGTACATTTTTTTTGACAAATGGTCTAAAAAAATGATCTTTGTTTAAATAAGAGTAGTTTCAATTATACTATTTTAATTGCATCACAACTATTAAAGTGCTTCTGGCAACCACTGACTCTATATATCTCTAACCATACAAAAAAATGAATAGCACAATGGTGAAGGATGAATTTCCCTCTAATAGCTCTGGTAATAAATAGGTTTCATGTTTGCATATTCAGAAAATAACAACAACAAAACTGTTAAAAGTCAACTTTGACCAAAGAACCAAGCGAAGAATCTAACACAATTTGAAAACTTCTCCATGAATTATAGTTCACTGACAGTTATCAAGGGAAGGAACATTTCTCCATGAATTTTTCACTAACAGACATCATGGGAAGAAAATAAGACAATACATCTCAGACTGTATCTGTTCCTCCATGATCCAGGTCATTCAATTCTGTGAATGCATGTCATTTGGACACTATTCAAGTCCTTTGTTATGCAATACCATTTAAAGTCAGCAGTGTTGCTAAAGTAAACTTTACATACCACTCCTTATCACAGCATAAAACTGCATAAAATGTCAAAAGTTAAAGGGAAATGCTTGAAATTGAAGTCATAGCATTTATTTACTGTGTCCTTGACAGTTGTATCACCTGATTCACCTGTGCGCAGCTGAAGACACGGGTTACTTCCCTTTATCACACACACACACACACACACACACACACACACACATGGCAGTATGAGTTAATTCCCTTCCTCCATTGACCATGTCTAATGAGGATAGGGAAAAAGTCCATTTTATTACATGTTTTGCTTCAGTACCTGCCATTCTCTTGCTGCATAGTATTAAGAAGAAGCTAAGAATAGGTGATGGGGTCCGTAAAGGTCCTGAGTTCTGTATAGGTCCTGGGTTACCTTAAAGTGTTGCATTTGGGGGAAATTGTCAGCAGTTGTCCATCCTTTGCATATCATGAGATTCACAATCCATAATGTAACATGGAATAACATGTTACAATGTAACACAACAGAGTATGTTACAATTTATCACGAATTAATGCAAACCAAATGCATAGGCTATGCAGGGCAGATCTGAGAATAACTTCACATGACTCATCCTTTTTGAAAAGCAGTCAATCATAACCAAGAACCGATGTCCTTTTCTAACACTGCAGCTGCATCCATACGTCCCATAACACGTAAAATGTTCATTAGATCTGTGACTGCAGTCTCTTCTCTGTGAATTGCTTCCCAAAGGTTGAGTATATGTTCTGTCGGACTTGGCTTTGTTGCAAAGTAATTGATATATCTGTAAAGAAGAGATGTTTATTTTTAAGAGCAGACAAGTAGTGGCCTTTTCTAACACAGTGCTCATATTTATGGATAGTTTCTTTTGTAACTCTTAGTTCCTATACTAACATTCATGCATTTGCAATTACTTAAATTTAGAGTTCTAATCAAAAAATGGCTGTTCATGGGGTTTTTTAAATAATTTTTTTAAAGAATCCTAAACACATAAGAATTTACATGATATATGTTGCAAGTAATATCTAATAATTGTAAGCAGAAAGAATGAATGTATATATATATATATATATATATATATATATATATATATATATATGGATTGATGCTTCTTTCTTTTGTCAGTCTTTGCATTTATTGTTCCCTTCATCTGGAGTCTAGTTTGTATTATTGCTTGCAGAAATTCAGACAAAATCAATGATTGCATTACAGTAAAATGTAAATTATATAGATGCCACTTCACTGGATTTTCCAATTATATGGGCCAGTGTAATCTATCCTGGATACTCTATTGATTCTATACAGATTTATCAGTTGTACAGAATACTCATTGTCAAGACAAATTCCAAGTCTTTCTATGGGATCAATATTACATTGTATTTTATCGCCAATATTTTCATCCTCACCATGATCATTATCAGTATGGTTATTTACCTGTCTACAGTGAGGGCCTGAGCTAACATCCTCCAGTCATTTCCTCTTGCATTGGGTGTGTCAAGTAACATGCACAACTGGTTGCGTATGTGTGAAGGCAGCCTGAAGGTAAATGCAAAATTAGTTTACATGCATGGCAGATAACAGATTACAATCAGATTATTATTTTAAAAGTTTAAAGCAGTTAAAATTTTACACATCAAATTTAAATCTAATTTTCACTGCTTAGCTGTCAATTGTCACATAATTTAATTGTCCCTTCATGAGAATTATAAGTCCAACTGCAAAACAACATAGATCTCAATCTGCCAATCAAGATGCCATTGGGTATCCAGGTACTTGGCCATTGATAATAACCCAGGTAATAAAATGAGTCATTGGGTACCCATTTACTGGATACAAGTTTTTTAGATGAGGCTTGTCAAGGCAGCAATCACTTTATTTTCAACTTGATGATCTTTCTGAGTGAGTCTCAAATATGTGTACTTTTTCAGTGCCAAGCAGAGGTCTGACTCTTCAGGTAAATAATTGACCTTAATCCCATATGTTGTTTTCCCATGTGACAATCCTTTGATTGACTGCAAGTGTGGTATAGTGGCAAGTAACAGAGGCTGGTTATTTGTGTTCAGTTGCAACCTTGAATAAATTTCACAAATTGTAAATTCAAAGTGTTAGTTGCTCAAGCTCAGTCTCTAAGTAAGCATCCTCATATAAGAGAGAGGCCAAGGAAAGAGAGCTGGACAAAATTTATGATGACTAGACCATGACGATTTACTAGATAATGATGGAAGATTTCAAAACTTTATCAGACAATGAGGATTAGGTCATTTGTACCAGATGACACTGGTTAGTTATCGGACATTGTGAACTGAAAACTGCAGATTTTACTTCAGGTTTGTACTTATATTTAATACTTATTTATTTTCCTTTGATCAGGTACCTAGGTAACTGATCATTAGGATTGATGTATATGCAGTTGAAGTTTTCTAAGATTCTGACTGCTGCCATCACATTCATTATGCAACAGCATATCTGGGTCAGTGCAGTTTGCAGTTGGATTCGACATATAAGGGGCTATATATATGGTATTTGGCACTCATGTTACAATCAGATTATAACTACAATATGGCAAACTTGCAAAACTCAGAAAAATCCTGACATGCTTTTCATCATTGGTCTTAATATTGTACCAAAACGTCATCTTCCTATGTTCTCTTCCTATCTACAGACTCCTTTTTACTAAACCAAAAGGTAGCCATGGCAGCCCAGTTGTTAGCGTGTTGGGCTCCCAATGAAAAGGGTGTGGGTTCAAATCCTACTATTGCACCAGCCTGGGTCAGCTACCATCATGTGTCCGTGGGCAAGGCACTTTACTTAAATTGCCTATGTACTAAATAACCTACTTGTGTTGCTGTGCTGTAAAACACCAAGCCAAACCAAACTTAACCAAAAATGATTGCCTTTCCCTTTCTGTACAATAGTCTCCCTCCTAATGATTGGTCCAAGGGTCGATGTGACACAATACATGCAAGGATGGTGATTTGGTGCTTTTACCATGGATGTCTGTTTAAACCAAGAATGAGTCTACCACACAACTGGTTTTGTTCAGGAGTGAAAACCTTAGGAACAAAGATGAAAACCTCCTGACCACCACCATCTTGCTTCTTTTAAACCAAAGGTAAAGTTCCATTATGCTTTGGTTGGAATTATGACATCACAATAAATAAATAAATGACCAAAGTTAAATGTGTTCTTTGTCAGCGCACTAATAAATTACAAACCTGGGTAGCTGTAACAAGTATATGCTCATTTTTCAGTTTTGGAAACCAACTGGTTTTCCATATTTTTTTTTTCTGATGGAAGTGAAAAAAAGGCAATGGATACTCACTTACAGGTCCAGTTCAATTGCAAAAAAAACAGACTCTGATCTTCCATCGCATAATTCACCAGCAGATCAGGGTCTATGTCATTTGTTATACTGATTATTCCAAACAATTGCACAGACCCAGCTATGCCAGCACATTGTGATGGCAGAGCTGGGTCGGTTTTGACTTAAAAATATATACATTATGCTACAGACTAACTGTGGAGGGGCAAACCACCCTCAGTTAGGCAATATTGATTGTGGAGGGAAATGGCATCTCAGCTAAGATATCCTTCTTTCTATACAACCCAAATAACATTCAAAATAAGAACCAAATAACTGTAAACAATGCACCTGTAGTCATCTCACATTACATTTTTTTTAAAAAGTGAAGAAAACATTCTTTAAACTGACCTAAAGTTTTGCAGACAGGCATCTGGAAGTGTTACCATGGAGCTGACCCCAGAACTCGAATTTGTTGTCGAGGTCACTGTGGATGCCCTCCCCTTCAAGGTTGACACAGGGGTCAAGCAGGTTGGAGGCTACAAAATAAACAAAGGAAAAAATAATCAAACAAACTAGATTACAACATTCAGCTGTGTGTAATCTTTTCAACATGTAAGCATTGACATTCATATCTAGCACACCTGAAATAAAATTCGTGCTTTCGTTTATTTCCCAGTCTTACATTTTATTTTTAAGATTTCCTTCAAACTCTATAATGTCTGAAAAAATACGTCTTTATAAATGATTAATTAGGCAGTGCTGATCGCAGTTAATGACCTTCTCTTGTCTATTTTCCTTGCTTTATTCTTCCCTGACATGATAAAGACAGCTAATTCTGAACATCAACAATGAAGACACTGAAAATACAATTGACATATGCTCTGGGGGCCCTGAGAGGCCAAGTTGTCTAAAGTGCTCACCGTTACAGATCACTGCCATTTCACCTCTGACTGCGTGGGTTCAAATCTAAGGCTCAGCCAATGTGGGTACATGAGAAAGCTTGTCAGTAGCTTCTCATGGGTCGGTGGTTCTTTCCGGGGTTTTCCCGGGTTCTTCCTCCACTGTTTATACTGGCCGCCATGTATAGCCTATCTTGTGCTGATAAATGGCGTTAAACCCCATAACAATAACATATGTTCCATAGAATACTGAAACTACAGTTAACAAGGGCTCCAAGGAGTACTACAGTACAGTTAACATATGCTCTAAAGAGTATGGAAAATGCAGTTAACATAGGCTCCATAGAGTACTGAAAATTAAGTTAACATAGGCTTCATAGAGTATGGAAAATACAGTTAACACTGGCTCCAGAGAGTATTAAAATAAGTTAACATAGGCTCCATAGAGTACTGACAATTAAGTTAACATAGGCTCCATCGAGTACTGACAATCAAGTTAACATAGCCTCCATAGAGTACTGACAATACAGTCAGCTTGGGGTCTGTAGAGTATGGAAAATACAGTCAATACAGGCTCTACAGAATACATAAATACAGTTAAAATGGGCTCCATAGAGTACGACACTCAACAAACTAACTGGGATTGGAACTGTGGCAGCTCAGTGGTTAGAATGTTCAAGTTGCAATGAGATATGGTTAGAACTTCTTGCTCATACTATGCTGGATTAGCTGCAGTCTCTAGCCAATACATTTATTCAGATTGCCTCTACATGATACAACCTTTGATGTGCTGATGTGCCATTAAATACCAATCATTCAAGTACGTGAAAAGTACTGATACATGCTAAATACAATGACGACACTGCCACAGACTGGTTTGCTACTGTAGTTTGATCCAACTTCAAATTACTGACTTTGTGTTGCCAGTACATAATGTGCTGTAAGATCAGTACATGTCAACCCATACGTGTTACCTATATTTTTCCGTGTTTTCAATTTATATGGCCGTATTGTAAAATTCATACAGGCAAAACAAATTAAAGTGAAAATTTTTTTTTACAATTTGCTATTTTGTTACATTTTTCAATTAGGTAAAACCAGTGAGCTAGGCAAATGGCCTTTGCTTGTGGGGAACAAAAGATTTTGATAATGTGCACGCATGCAGTGCAGCCATGTTATTTCCATGCGGGAAATTGAATATGAGATAAACGAGACCGTTTATCTTAATCGAGAGCTACTGGTAGCAACAATCTGCCACCTAAAGCAGAGAAACAGAAAAAAGCATCTCATCACCAATGCAAGAAATGGGAGGAAACGTATCCAGGACTCACTGAATCATAATCAAGAGGCACTCAAATAAGGTACTAGACCACAAAGTACAGGTTTGGAACCTCTTGAATTTGGCACACTGATGAGGTACTAGACCCCAAAATACAGGTCTTGAACTTCTTGAATAAGGCTAACACATCCAAGGGTTGACAAGAATGAATCAGGGTCTGTGTTGTCTTTCTTCTACTGATTAATCCCAACAATCATCATAAACCCTGATCAGCCATCACATTATGTAAAGGCCGACAGGGTCTATCTTGTTTGGAATGGTATCCAAGTTACACCTAAATATATGTGACAACAAACCTCTTTGAAATTGGCACTGATTTTGAGCAGTTGCCGGTTGGTGAGTATTGCTTTCTGATAGACCTGGATCTTGCAGCTAATCTTGTCCTGAACCACATCTACCATCTCCAAAGAAAAGGAACAGTGAAGGTTGTTCTGGTTTCCACTCCATATGTGACGGAATGGAATCTCCTGGAATACAAAAATAATGAGGAAAATTCAGTATGCAATTAAACAAACTATATTTAAAATCAAAACTATTATGTGGACTGGGAAAATCTATACCTGTTTTTTGAAAGTTAAAATTCCTACTCATTTTGAATGTTCTCCTTATTTTACACTCGTGTTTAACCAAGTCTTCCCAACATAAATATTTCGGCATGTGAACTCTCCCCATTGTCGTCAAGTCGAATAACTTTTATTTTTCCTCTAAAGTATTATTTATTCGTTTACGTGATGGCATGTTGAAGTTTTGTAATGATTTATTCCTATTTAACTAATAGTATAATATTGCAATTTAATTTTGCAAACAAAATGTTTGTAAACGAAATGTCTTATTATACAGGAAGTGATACATGAACTGTCACATGATTTTTCAGTCTTTGTCTGGTACCCTGTTTTGTTTAATGTTAATTGTTTCTGTGTGTGTGTGTGTGTGTGTGTGTTAGTCCACAAAATATATTTTTTGCCTATCTGACCATGTAATGATCTTGACAATTATGTCAGGTGTAATCGTCAATTTAAAAAAAAAAAATCCGCTGCATGAAGCCCAAAGCTCTATCAAAACACTGCTTACCCCATTTCTATCTGACCATGTAATGATTCTGACAATTAAAAACGTCTAGTCGTAATCATTAATTATAAAAACAAACATCCGCTGTGTGAAGGCCACAGCTCTATCACAACACTGCTGACCCCATTTCCTGCATATGTCGGTGTTCATGATTAATAACCTTAGTGGTACATGTACTTTAGCCAAGACTTCTTTCAGTAATGAAAACCTGACATCCAGAAACAGACATCAGGAAAGACAACTGGATTACTTACCTCACTGTAATAAATATTGGTTCTGGACAAATTAATAATAAAATGTGGCCGCTTGTGAGGGATAAATTTTACATTTGTGCACTAATATGGTGGCCGCTGGTCATGTTAGCGGGGTGGCCTTTCTTGAGGGGTACTTTTGAACACAAACTCGTCAGTGCGAAGGGATTCTGGCCATAAAGAGTGGGTGGCCACTGGTCCGGGGGGGTTCATGAGGGGGACCATATATATATATATATATATATATATATATATATATATTTAGGGTTATTTTGTACATGTACATGTGATAGGGTCATTTTGTACGTATGCGATAGGGTCAACTGTGCATGTATATTTGACAGGGTCATTTTGAACATGTATATGTGACGGGGTCATTTTGTACATGTATATATGATAGGGGCATTTCTGTACAGTATATGTGCTATAGGAATTTTATACATGTGATGAGGGCATTTTGTACATGTATACATGATAGGGTCATTTTGTATCTGAGCAGTCAGAGCTTACTTTAATGAACTTTAACCTCAAGAAACTGACCAGAAGAAGAATCTCTTGTTATACTTTGTATAAGGTATCAAATGAAAGTTGACTACCATTGTTCTTATCCACTGTGCCAATTTTTGTAATAACAACATGCTTAGTAATAAGAACATGTCCCTTTCAAAGCCTGACAAATTAAGGATATTTCAAAGGCAATGAACCCGACAGATGTATTGCGATGTATTTTGATTCAAGTCTAATCTGATACACATATTTAGATATATTTTGATTTAAGTCTAATAAAGGTTAAAATATTATCCCTGTGGGTTCACTTTCATAACTAAAGAAAACTTCTTAAATATATTTAGAGTAAAAGGTATGGATCTTAAATACATTGGGGGAGCAGGGGGATAGTTTTATTCTGCAGTAATCCTTCAAAAAGAGGCACATAAGGTTGATCTGTTTGATGCTAACAAATGGAGGAAACTTCATCATGGCATCATCTCATGTCTGAGTGCATTTCTGGGGTAACTAATCCTATGTTAAACCATTTATCATTGCCATATATACTCACCTACAAGTTCAACCACAAACTGCACAGACCCTGATCTGCCATCACATAATATGCTGGCAGAGCTGGATCTATGTGGTTTGTTAGGGGGCAATCAGTAGAACAAACTGCACAGACCCTGATATGTTACATTATGTGAGAGCAGATGAGGGTCTATGATGTTTGCAGTTTGACTCAACTCGTAAGCGAGTATAGATGGTACTCTGGTTTTCATTCTAAGAAAAGAGACTGTTTCCAATTTAACTTATCATAACTGTATCGGTATCTAAACCTTTCAATCCATTGAAACTGCATGCAATTTCTATCCCTGTCTGTGGGGATGCATCATCTGAGAGGTCTAAAGAGTGCTATGGATTTACCACCCATTGCTACCATTGATTTAAACCCTACATTAAGGAATATAAATGAATTTTTTCTCAACAAATCAGCATGTTTAGATAACAAAGGCTGTAGGCTGACTCCATGAAATATACAAATCTGATAGAATTTGACAGTGTGAAATCAAACCAGTATGCCAGCTCTTGAGCAGAACTATCCAAAGCGCATCCTGTGTGCTTCAAATTTGAGCATTTTCCATTTTTCTCTCTTTGTACTCTAACATAATGGGAGATAAGAGTGATAAGATCGAAGTACCGCCAGCCTTAGGCATGACTGTTACCCTCTGTCCTGGGCTTGACATGGCCTAAATATCCACTATCAATACCCAATTCACGGACCTAAAGATATACTTTTATCAGATTTTTTTTTTTTTCGGCCTTCATCCTTTTTGACTTTGAAGTTGCCTTTCCATTTCAGGACAAGGTATTTGTATAACACTGAATCATTAACAGCCATTTATCAAACTCAATAATGGCCTGATCAATCTAATGTCATTAATTTTTCTTCATATCCTGTACAAATGCAGATAAATCCAAATTTTCTCCTTTCCTTGCTTGTCACATGTGTTGAAGATTAACAATTTTTTGCAACTTTTAATCTGGAGATCATTAATCTGGTGTTGTTCTGTCAAAGAAAGTTCAAACCACACATGGTGTGTTTTAATCTCTTATAATTTGCATGTCAATTTCATGAAATCAAAGAAATTAGTATTGTCATTTTCATGATCTTGTGGAAAAGCAAGTCTAATGTAGCAGAAAAATGATGTGTGTACAAAAAGATTTCTTTTCAGGAGGAATTTCTGCTATCAAAAAGGCAAACTGCTCAAAACCTTTCTTGATAACTGACCTTTCAACTCTGAACAATAAATCATGACATTTTGTTTAGTCACAGCAAAACCAACATCTGTTTAAAGAATTAAAAGTCAAAGATCAATAAAAATGTATTAATAAGTTCATTTAAAAGCCCACTTAGCATGTATTCTTTTCAAAATCTGAAAACTTAAATCTTCATGAATTTAACTCATTTATGTCTTTTTTTTTAAGTCTTTTATTTTAGGAAAATTCTAGTGTTTGACAACTTCTTCACCCTGAGAGTGAATTTGTTACGTGACTAGGCTCGTACGAAGTAACAAAGAAAAAGAGTGAAGCCAACAAGCTTTGTAAATTTAACAAAAATAATTTATTTCCCTAGAAAACAAGGTAAAAATATGAAAAAGGACTTTTTTGTGAATCTAATCCAAAAATTAATCCTAGAATTTAAAAATATAAGTCCTATCACTAAACAGTTCTAATTGAATCCAAGTTTGAATCTCCATGAAGTTCCAAGATGGAAGGTGACGACGTCCTCTATAACCAGTTTTTGTGCTAATGTGTCAACAGTGCCTTGTTGAGTCACCAAGGATATAATTCTGGCTTTAGAATTCAGAATAATTTTTAGTAAATGTCTTTGTCCAAGAATTTTGGTCTCCAAGGAAAAAAATTATTTTAAATAAATAAAACTCAATTCAAATATCAACAACAGGAATACCTTTTGGCCTGAAGGTATATTTTACAACTCTCTCTGAAACACTGAAATCTCAGAATTAAACCCAACTAAAAATTTAATTTCAGACCCGTGTGATGGGTCACATGGTCACTCTGTCCGAACAGCGCAGTAAAAAATATGTCAATTAGCATGTAGACCAGTATAGCCTTAGCTAAGAATCATTGATTCCCACACTGGAAATGAATTTAAAAATAAAATGTTGTTTATTCAGACTAACAAGTAGGCAAAGTATGACCTTGATTACAACCAATGATTTTCACTCTGTGTTTACGAATTTCTGAATCAAGATCAGGAACTAGGTCAGCTAAAAATACAATGTAGCATCACTATTATTTACTAGAACTGAATTTTTCTAGAAAAATGTCAAATCCAGTGAATAAAGTTATTACAATAACATGTAATGAAATAAAAATACAATAAAAAATTTAAAACACACAAGTAATTTAATTACATATACATAACAATTCAATCTTGCATCTATGAAAGTCAATTAAAAAACTATTTAAATATTCAATTTAAAACTTCTATAAAGTTATAAACTACTCACTTCAAAACTTTAATTTATTTAAATGGAAAACACTGTAAATGTACACCTATATATTACAAACAATTATTTTTCATATTTTTGAGAATATAAAAAAGTTATAAAGATAGGTGAACGAAAAGCTGCATGAAAAGGTGAAGTACTGAAGATGTGTTAATTGAAACTTTTGGTGAATACCATCATTATCCAATATCTGAGGCAATAAAAATGCATTATTTTCTCACCATCCAGATGCCTGGTGTGCAATGGATATCATGGTAAGTTACAAATATCTTTTATCCAGTACACTGAATTAACAATGCTATTTGAAAATGGCCCAGGTAAATTAGGTGCATGTCCCTGTAGAGTCAAAATAATTTCATTGGCTATTAGCACACTGACCACAGCTGTTTGTTCTGCAACATCCTCTAACAGAACTTAACTATCATCAATAGTTCAACAACTTTGATTAATCAACTGAAGTTCAACCATGAAAACCTTTGTTTGAATAACTGTTTTACATTTTCCAGTCAGATTTACCTAACTTGCTGACAGACAAAGAATACAGATATATACCAGATGTGTTTTAAAGCTCTGTTTTTATGCCATCTTTTTATAGCGCTTAATCAAGACTTACATTCATCATGAAAAAAGCTGTGGTATCAAATTGTGTAGTAACAGGTGAAGTTTACCAGGTCTTCTGTGTGATAGCGGGGAAAAGTGGGGAAGCCTGGCATATTTTTACAGTTGATAAGTTACAATGTATCCCTGCTTACTACTAATTAGAATTACAATATCCTAACCTTCCCTTATGTTCCCAACAAATAAGATTAGATCTGTTAAATCTGCTAACAGAGACCAACCCTTGTTTCAAATTATGATTTACAATTAATACTGGATGTGATTGTTTTATCTGAGACTGTTACATCAAAGAGGTTTGTATCTTAAATCATGCCACCTATCTTACATAACTTCTGGGTGTGTGCAAAATGGATTAACCCTCCAGATCTGATGGTCGGCATCAAGTTTGCAAGATATTCCAAGCCAAAAAGGAAACATCAAGAATTTTGAATTTCTGTCTCTGTGTTCTATACTTGTGTTTACTATGGGTCAATGTTCTTCTAGAATTTACGATACTGTACTTGTATCCCTTTTGATGATAATGACAAATCTTACTGCACATATGGGCCATTTGTATCAATGTTGTAAACCAGATGTAATATGGAGTTTTCTCCATGTTAAAAAAACAGGTTTTATCTTTCCCTGAAATTTAATGGGGTTATGACTGGGAGTGATCCAAAAAGCTGATCCTGAGTTATGTACATGATGTAGTAGTGATATGTGAAACAGAAACAGTTGTGTAAGAACTGACAAGTGGAAAATTATATAATGGCAGCTTGCCTGGTTTCTTGTCATTATTTTAAGTTGTTTTAGAGTTCATGCACATTCAAATATTATGGACACTTTTGATTCATAGGTAAAAATGCAAGATTATGCCCAACCACTCCTTTGTTTCATAAGAATAGGTGAAGGGAATTAAAAATTTTCTACAAAGTGGAATTTCTTGCTTGAAAGTGTTGCACCTTGGTTTTCAAGTACTTGGACAATGAAACAGTTGCAAGGAAATAAAAAAGGCCATTTCAAACAGAGTAAAATGCCAATGCAGAAAAGAAAAATTCTCAATTGAGAAGAAAAATATAAAGTCATTTAACTCAACAAAATGGGGGGGGGTATAAGGATCCCTGCTGAAAAATGTAATGTCAGAAAGGTACAGACAAACCTCCTAGTCAGAGACAAGGGAAATATTCTGCAGAAACAGAAAATCAGAATGGACAGAAAAAGACAGTTTCTGCCAGATGTTTGTACCCTGATATGAATGGCGAGGTTTTATTATGGTCTTGCACTATGCCACATGTCAAGAACATTCCATTTACTGGCAAAATGATGTTAAAAAAGGCAATGATTTTATTAGGACTTTACTGTAAGTAACAGGTGGATGCACAGTCAGGCATATTATCAAATGTTCAGTCCTTAGGTGACACATAATGTGAACTGAAATATTATTACAACATTTGCAGGAATATACCAACATTTGTTCAAAATAATTTTAAATGAAAATAATACGAGTTTCTATGACATGCACATCATTTTTAAATGAAAACATTAAATGTTTCAGAATTAGTTACTCCACAGGGAATTATTACTTACAAGTGTGGTCCCCCTCTAAAAAGGCAAATTTCCTGCTGCGAAAGTGGTGGTCTTGAAAGACGAGGATGAAGTACATAGAGCTTACTTTTGACCCTCTTTCATGAAGCATGGAAGACCAGACACTTACAATTTTTTTCTAGTACCTGTGCGACCTAATTTCCAATTAAGTCTCACAGGCCTAAACCCTTCAAGTCATTAATGAATTCTTCATCATTCCACATTTGCATTTTCTTTAAACAATAACAGAGGCGGAAGCAACACTGTAAACACTGCATTGGACCTAATGGAGTTAACTAGGTCTGTCACAAGATCAAGTTATTGAAAGATATTGAGGAGGAAACTGACAGCCAAACTGGAAATGAACATGTAATGAAAGGAAATTAAGGCTGTCATTTCATAATTCACATGGGGAAATTATGGTCCTTACATATTTCAAGTGAATATTTAATTACCCCAGCTATTGAAAACATGCATGATGCTGACAGCAAGCTCCATTGATACCCAGATGAGATCAATTACAACTGGAATTTCAGTTGTCAGTCTTCTTCATCAATTGTTCCTACAACTCAAGGCAATTGTACATCTATGACAAGATAACACAACTAAAGAAATCTTGGGAGATAAAATAAAACTATCTTGGCATCTAGTGTTCTTTTAGGATTTCTTTAATCAATATTAGATATTCCACTATTTGTGCACTCCCAAACATATGTTGTTTTATCTCAATGACATTAAGATATATGTATTTAAGGATGAGTGTGAAATCGGATACAAGTCTTTATGATGCCTGGCTTCAAAAAGTTTGTCATGGTTCAGAGCTTTTAAGCATCCCAAGAAAATGCAAGGTTTGAATTAAACTTTTCAACCAAAATTTAGTCTGCTGTAAATTTGACTTTCAAATGATAGTACAAAAATATCCATACACTTTTTGTCCATTATGTCGAACTCCATTCTGCCCACAACCTGTCTCTTGATGAAAACTAAACCTGTTGTGTATGTCAACAAACTAGCCCCAATCAAACTGCAATGGTTTAATGGATTTATCTTGAATGTGCAGGCTGTGTGATACAATAGATCCACACATGTATGAACACACACACACACACACACACACACACACACACACACACACACACACACACACACACACACACACGCACGCACGCACGCACGCACGCACGCACGCACGCACGCACGCACGCACGCACGCGCTTGCGCACACACACACACAGAGCTGAAAATACAGCATTCCCACTTTTTCTTCAAAATGTATTAAGGCAGCAAGTGTAGTGTTCATGTGACACAAATTAAAAAATCCCCAGAAATTGACCAACTGTACATCACTAATAATAAGTCAGTTTCAACAAGAAAAAGAACAAGGACCCCAATCTGCAGTCACATCATGCTCTGGCAGATCAGGGTCTTTGTTCTATGCTTTACTGATTACTCCAAACAAATTACATAATCCCTGATATGTCAGTGCATTATGTGATGGCAGATCTGGGTTTATGCAATTTATTTGGATCCAATTTATCAGCATGTATATACAGTAAATGCAAAAAACCTGACCAGTTATTTCTGCAGGAGGACAAGATAACACTTTATTCTCCTATCACATTTATGCAATGTCATTATTCAAATGAATTTACATTTTTGATTATATCATTACTGTACTGATGAGGCATACTGTTGTGATCAAGTTCAGCACTGTTTAATCGGCTGTTAAACATGCCATAGGTATTGGGCCAATGGGTAACACTGCTCAATAATGAGTACTCAACGCTGCCCACTGGAAAACATAGACTGCTTCATTATACAGACTGGTTCATGAAGCATGTTGGGCTTGGAGATCCAAACATGAAGGGCATCTGCATAAGAATGATGAAAGAGGTACTATCAGTTTGTAAAAGTCTGAGGATTAAATTTCTTCCCCCTTAAAACATATGCAGGCAAATTACTTGTTGGTACTTCCGAATAATAGCAGTTTTAATTTTACATACCCACAGCAATTTTCTTCAAAGTTACAAATATTGCCTTTCTACTCACACTGATTACTGGATTTTATATATATATATATATATATATATATATATATATATCTATTTATAATGTTCAAAAACATATATAAAACTGTTCGTGTCCAAACACAAGGAGTGGAAGTACATCTGATTCAGGAAGTAGTCTGATATTTAAAGTGCAGATCATACTTTCCCTTAATATACACTAAATGACTTCTTTGGGAACTTCAGGTTTTACTCCTTTAAAAGATACCTCAGATATATACTATGTACTTCAACATCTAACAGAGTAATTTACATCTTACATAAACATAGCAATTCAACTCAGTCTGCATCTCTTGAGAAAAAAGAAAAATGTTTATAAATATCAATTCACTCTCTTTCAACTTTGTTATATGGCTAGCATTAATTAAACTGAAGGAACTGCATTTCTAACTGAAGATCAGCTAAGATTAAAAAGATTGATTTCACAGCCCAATCAAACTAAAACCATTAAATAACACCCTAATTTTAAGAGATGGATTCCTTTCAAGTTCGAAGAAATGAAATGTGTGCAGCTACGCGCGTCATGCGTGGTCCAACCATGCTGGTGCACATCTGTCGGCCCATGTAGTAATTGTAACAAACATCAATTTTGATAAAAGACATCATCAATTGTAATTTCAACATATTTCACTCCAAAATATTTCATATTAACCTTTGTGTACGTCAGATCTCTGATTGGCACTGGCCCAGATCTGCTGGTGCATGATGAACCAGTACATCTGGGTACACACTTTTCATTTTGAAATCATTATCAGAACTAACAGTGTAGACCATGATCTGCAAGTGCATTATGTCATTCACAGCTGGCCTCAAGTAACTTTTGGGAACAATGGTAATCATGTAGCACTGTTCTGATCCAACTGCATTGACTCAGATCTGATATAGTATGCTATGTAATGTACCATATATACTTGCTTACAAGTTGAGTCCAACTGCAAAGTCCAGAGATCGCATAACGCACCAGCAGATCTGGGTCTGTGCAGTTTGATAGGAGTAAAAAGTAGAACAAACTTCACAGACCCTTATCTGCAGGTACATTATGCTATAAAAGATGAGCATATTTATTGTTTGCAGCTTGAATCGACTTATAAGCAAGTATAGATGGTATACTGTTATCTCAGGATCTTATTATTGGTACTCAGTTTCAGAAAATCTTGATATCAATGGCTAGAACCATGAGACAGGATCAATATTTGCATCAAACTACTATATTTCATCCCCCCACCACCAATTATTTATTTTGTTTCATTAACTCTAGTAAAATTCTAATTTATGTGATTTCTGTGCCAACTGCCTGCCTGCCTGTCGACTGTGTTCCAATAATAAAACAATGCTGATTGTATGCTACTTTCCAGTCGAGTTTAAGTTGTATTTAAGCCATCAAATGCATGGATGTTGGCAGAATAAAATGATTCAGCTTTGTGGAAATAATTTTCACATTAATATAACCAAGATAAATTGCTACAATGTGCTACAGTATCTGGCAGAGAAACATGAGAGTCAGTGCAAATAAAAGAAGATTCTCATTCAGAAATTCAACACGGGTGAATACTGACGTTTAAAAATACTGGCTTCCTGAAAGGGTGAAGAAGAAAGCTCTCACCTTCTTTATCAACCCTACTTATATAAGTATCACATGAATGATATCCATTTTCAAAGTTTTATTTAGAAGCACTTGGAGATCTGAGATTAATTAAGAGACAATTTATCAAAATTAAATGTTGTCTCTGCTGTTAAAAATTTAAATGTTCAGCATCCATGTTGATACAGTAGGCAGGTGTTCCAACATGAGATAGTATTTCTATCATTCATTGATTCATTCACTGAAATAAATATATATATATATATATATATATATATATATGTAATTTTGAACACTGATATAGCTCTCATCATTTTTTTTTTATATTTAACAGATATAAAAAAAATTATCTCTCCAAAGAAAGTCTCCAAAGCAATGACATTCATGAAACAGATCACTTCAAAATGTGGATGGGAGTGTGGATGGCGACATAGCTCAATATTTTACCTGATAGTTGGCAGCTAGCTTGCTTTTCCAGCCTGGTGACAGCTCTTCTATTGTCAAACAAAGATTATTGCCACCATCCTGGAATGGGATCTGTTTGGGTTTGTCCAGCAAACGCCCACCTAGTCTTCTTTCCATTTGAATCACTCCCTGAAAGTTTTAGGGTACAAAATATTTCATCAACTGACAGAGTATTTTTTTTTAGATTTCATTACAAGGAGATAAAAAGACAAAAACATTGCCTTCATGATTACAATGGAAGATTTTGTGTCACAAGTTTTTTAATGTAACTAAAGGAGCTGGTTAAAGTGGAAAAATCAGCAAGGTTACAATTTTGGGTCACAAGTTTATGTACGGTAACTAGCGGAATCCATCATATGCATGGTATAATTATGGAAATCCCACATGAAGGACAGAATTTGTGGGTAGGAATGAGACTTCGTTGATTCCACAGACTCTAATCCCAAATGGCATGATTTCCTTGTCACACATCGATGGTATGATTTCCCTGTCACACACCAATGGTATGATTTCCTTGTCACACACCAATGGTATGATTTCTCTGTCACACACCAATGGTATGATTCATTGTCACACACCAATGGTATGATTTCCTTGTCACACACCAATGGTATGATTTCCCTGTCACACACCAATGTTATGATTTCCTTGTCACACACCAATGGTATGATTTCCCTGTCACACACCAACAGTGTGAGTTCCCTGTCACACACCAATGGTATGATTTCGCTGTCACACACCAACAGTGTGAGTTCCCTGTCACACACCAATGCACATAATAGATTATTCTTCTCAAACTTCTAATCTGAAAAGGATGGTGGAAAAAGGATTGCAACAGAAAGAAAGAAAGAGTACTTTCTACCAGTATTGTATAATTATACAGATCATAAAAGTTAAGTTTATGATCAAAAAAATTGTAAAACATTCTTTTATTAACTAAAAAAAATTTTCTTTTAAATTTTAACTATGCTAGTTTTCATACACAGATGACATCATCTATAGTGTCATCAATCGCACTTGTGTGAGACAAAATGTTTACGTAGGCAGACAGTATTACACCAGAATGAAAAAAAAAAAAGGTGCCGTGCTTACGGGTTACATGTAATGTACCACTACATTTTTACCCTCCTTACTTTTATCAGGGTGACAACACCTTCTGTTTTTGCAATAATCTGTGGAAATTTTATATTGATTATGGATTTGCAGAGAAATTTTCAATTTACCGATTTTCTTGTTGTTTATTTCTTTTAACCCTTTACCTCATACAAGCGCCTTTGGACACCTCTACTCCATTCACATGGAAGCGCCTTTGGACGCCTCTACCCGATTCGCATGTAAGCGCCTTTTGACGCCTCTACACCTTTCTCATGCAAGCGCCTTTTGACGCCTGCTGTGAACATCAGCCATTTTGAGCGGGTTTTCGTAGCGCCACCTTCAGGGAAAACCCCCTATTAGATACTACATTCATTGGTGTGAATGACCATTACGTCAGATCACGTGGTCACTGTTTATGCTCTGGTCGAAATCTGCTAATTAAAGTAACTAGGTCGTATTCTCTACTCTCCAAAATGGAGGTCGCGGATTTCGTTCAGTACTTACTCGAGTTTTCACAATTAGAATCACAACTATGAAAGCTTCAATAACTTAGGTAAAGGCTCTGATACTGATGTAGGAAGCCATTAGTTTTTATAAATTATCAAATTCAGCAGAACTTGTAAATTTCGAGTATGAGAAATGGCAGCTACGGTTGGTCACGCAGCTTCACCGACTTGACGGTGAACGAGTTCTCTCAAGATTTTAAAGCACATAAAAAATTCTTCTGTGAAAAATAATTATGCAGCTATAATGACCAGATTTTACTCTTAAATCTTTCCATACATAATATATGTGTACCAAAAATGTCAAATGGTTAAAATTGCTGTTACACATAACATACACTTCACTGCTTAACAGGCCTATGTGTACGGAGTATAATAAGTAAAAGGTGTTCTTTTTATAGCGCACTGCACTGGGTAACTTTGCTACATGCGTATTGAAGGGCTAAAAAGCCACACACTCTATGAGGGAAAGGGTTAACTTCTGTGACCTCTGATGAATAACAAAATGTTAATCTTGTAATGAGTGAAAATGATTTAGTTGAAAAATAATATAATCAATTTTCCATTCATTTTGAGTAATTTCAGATGCAAAAGACTAGAAACATACCATTTTGAGACTTTCGACTTTTATTTTTTGAAGCTACAAGCCAAAGGTATTGTCCTGCCATCAATACTGTTGATCCAACATCTTTAGAAAAATTACAACAAAATATTTATTTTATTACTTTGTCTTATGGACATGTACAGCACTCAAGGGAATCTTATTTGAAAATAAGCTTCCCACCAGTACTTCACCAGCTTTTATCAGCCTTAATGGCCCAATTAACACAGCATAACTTCAATTCACAGCATGAGATGGTTCCAATCCCAGATGTGGCAAAGTCCTAATAAACACATAAGTGACCCAATTTTAAGTTTTACTGAACATGTGAAGTGACCAAACATGGAAGAACTCTGGATTTTTGACTCTTTTCAATCTTTAACAAAATAATTTATTGGTATTGGAGCCATCCTCAAATTCAAATACTTTCATGGAAACCACTCAAATTCAAGCACTTTCATGGAAACCACTCAAATTTCAGCGCTTTCATGAAAACCATTCAAATTCGAGTACTTTTCAAGACTGCGCAAATGACATTTTCTGTCTTCATTTTCATGATATCTGCATGACATAAAACTGTATTATAATCAGAAAATGGTATTCTTTTCAAAATCTAAACATAAAAATTACCTGTCCAAAGTGATGCTTATTTTGTTGCTTCTAATGGCACTTTTAACATATTACTGGCTATGTCAAGTATCAAGTGGAGAAAATGGGAGTACCTTTCCCCAAGCAGTCACTTTATAAGCTTGGGGGTGGGTGGGTGGGTTGAAAACATGGGGATTTTTAATTTTGGCTTGTTATATTTTAACACTTGTGGATCTAGTTATGGGAAAATAATTTAATGGGATACATTACTGAGACATCACACTATGGCCACTATATAACTAAGATTCTCCGCCACTACAATTTATGCTGTGTGTGTGTGTGTGTGTGTGTGTGTGTGTGTGTGTGTGTGTGTGTGTGTGTGTGTGTGTGTGTGTGTGTGTGTGTGTGTGTGTGTGTGTGCGCATGCAAATTTGTTGTCGTTTTATAAAGTTTTGTGGATTTTTAATCTCATTCTTGTGCTCACCCTGTCATGTGATGATATGCTGTCTGTTGTTTTTATATTCTGACGGATTAATATAGTTATATATTTACACCCTGCTTTATGTTGATCTGCTCATTAGGGTACCTGAATAATAAGTAACAAGAGATGAAGCAAACTAAACAAACTTTTAAAAAAAAATTAAGTACATTGTAAATGAAAATTATTTACACCAAGAACACTGTGTGAATAGAAACTTTTCTGATACAATAAAATGAAAGAGTTTGAAAATACTAACTTCCAGTGCATCATGTGTATCCTCGACCACATAGACTCTAATGCTATAATCCATAGATGGGGGTACTGCTGGTGCAAATGCTGCAAGCCGCAGAATTTTTATGGCCCTCCCAGCACTGGCAGCCTCTCCGATAAGGGCGAACCTATGTAAATGCTCCGTCATGATGTGGCAGTTTGTGGGATCAAGCTGTGTGTATATGGGTGTATTGATGGTCTCCTGGCCAAGTGTCACTGTCCTCTGCAACAGATAGCAAATAAGAATTAAAGTGGACAACAATTTTAAATTAACTTTTTTAAAAGGCATTTTTTTTTTTTAAAAAAATACAATCTTATGCACCAGTATAAGAAGTTTTACCAAGTCTCAAAAATGTATTCTCTACACCATGGATCCAAATATACATTTTTATCATACATGATTTATAAATCTAATAAAACAATACACCTTGAACTTCCAGTGTTCAATGGCAAAACATTATTTAACATCTTCATTGATTTCAAGTCTAATCAGTAGGACTTCTGTCATCTTCTTTCCCTGAAAACTGCAAAGATTATCTGCTTATAAATAGGAATGCTTTGTGAAGTTGCAGTGTTAAATTACAGTGTATAATTTTTAGGAGACTTTCTGATTAACTAATAGTGTTGTTTTACTAAGATAATTTAATTCATATGGTAATGTTTGAGTAATAAACAAGACATCAGTAATCCAACATATTACCATTTTCCAGTCATAAAGTAAAAAACATTATATATATATATATATATATATATATATATATATATATATATATATATATAGATGTACACACGAAGTTTAGTGCTACTAAAACATAGTTTAAGTGTCTCTACAATGTTTTACATTTATAATTGGCTGCAATTTTTGCTGTGTCTCACACTGGTTCTTTTAATTCACGTTTACCTCATAATAAATTGTAAACTTTGTTCCAGTCCATCAATATGTATGGAACCAATCTTAGAAGAATTACAACGCAAAAATGGTTTTGTAAAACCTCACCGAGACAATCAAACATTTATTGCTCAAATATTACCATATAATCAAATTACCTGGAAAAATGCCAGTAACAGCTAATCTTGTATATACTATAACAAATATTAATGACTTGTAATAAAAATTCAAGACCTCAAATAAATGAAGACGATGTACAATGAATCACAATGCCTTGATAATGGCTAACTTAAACATCCAGGATCACCTGAACGTGCTTTCTAAAATTTGAGACCTAGCACAATTACAGGCTTTCAAGCATCCTTTTGGGAAAAAGGATGGCTATATTATTTTTATAAAAGGGGAAAAAGTAGGGATAAAATAGGGCTTTGTTATTTTAAAAACTGGGAAAATGCAGGGATAAAGTAGGGCTATATTATTTTTAAAATGGGGAAAAAGTTGAGATAAAGTTGGGTATATTTTGAAAAGTTGGGAAAAAGTATTTAAAAAAATTGAAAATCGTGAAGAAAAGAAGGGCAGAACCCTATCATCACGTGATGACTTTTGTAGATGAATCAACTGTATCTCTACTCAAAATATGCCCTCAGGGCTAAAATACTTTTTTCCCAAGAATAAACTTGTTCCACCCTGCAGTTCAGAAAAAGTTGACATAATATCCCCACCACTCATGAAACACAATAGATGGATCTGGGTGCCGTGTCATATATATTCGTAATGCTGGGAATCCAGATGTTCCCTTAAAATAGCATAAATTAAATGAATGTCTCCAAAATTTTAAACATGCCTAGCGGGGTGGGGGGGGTGGGTTATTTGAAGAAAAGTAAGGAACTCAAAGAAAATGCAGAGGAAAGTTGGGAATGTATAAGAAAAGGTAGTGTGCCTAACGAAAAAGCAAGGGAAATCTGAGACTGTATAGGAAATGGTAGGAAGCCTAACAAAGCAGCAAGGGAGTTGGGAATGTATACAGAAAAGTAGGGAGCCAAATGAAAAAAAAAAAACAAACAAAGAACCGGGAGAGTTGGGAATGTATGGGGAAAAATTGGAAGCCCGATGAAAAAATGGGGGAAAGCTGGGATTGTATAGGGAAACATTGTGCCACTTCAAAGCCAGCAATTATTTACTTTTCTAAGACCCAACAAAATCATTTAAACCTTTTTTCCCCTTTTTAATCTTCAGTGACCTTACCTGCCACTGAGGGGGCTCCTCCAGGGGTGTGTCACTGGTACAGACAATCAGTTTCCAACCTCCTTGCCTCATGCTAGCACAATGGTCAAATGACAAGATGGCTGGCTTCATCAGCACCATGCAGAATGGACCACACAACACAACTGGACTCAAAATTGTCTGTTTATCTGTAGGGAAAATAAATAACAAAATCAGTGTAATCTTGTAAATTCAATCCAATTCAGACTAGTATATGGACTGCTGACCAGCTGTATCACATGCAATGTGTGAATCATTACATAATCACACCTTAAGTTATAAGCTTGTCTAACTCTGAAGCTGTTTGGTTCACAGATGTTTAGACACCTTTCATCATTTACATACAACAAATTTAACTTCATATAGTGGCATTCATTAGAAAGATGGTAGCCATCACACACTACACAAACAGGCACCTATCAGGATTACAGATTTTTAATGGCTGCCTTAATGCAAATACTGACAATTTACCTTTAACAAATGAAAAGCTGGTGAAAGATACATTTATTATGAAAAAATGATGGAAAAAACCAATGTTCCGTGAAACCCTGCATCTCGCCAGTATGTCATATAATTCTCATATTTCACCATTATGTCAGTATAATCCCTGTACCTCACAAGTATGTCAGTATAACCCTTGTATCTCACACGCCAGTAAAATCCTTGTATCTCACCTGCATGTTAGTATAAGCCTTGTATCTCACCACTATGTCCATATAACCCTTGTATCTCACATGCATGTCAGTAATATCTTTGTCTCTCACCTGCATGTTAGTATAATCCTTGTATTTCATCAGTATGTCAACCCTTGTATCTCATCTGCATAACCCTTCTATCTCATTAGTATGTCTGTATCACTCTTGATCTCACCAGTATGTCCATATAACCCTTGTATCTCACCTGCACTGCATGTCAGTATTTCCCTTCTATCTGACTTTCATAAACTTTCTCGTACAACTTTAATGTCATCAATCACAATGAAACAAGATTTTCTGCGCAAGTAAGAGACATAGGCCTGAGAGAAATTCCTTCACACATTAATTTATAAACTTCAGACTTACAACATTATCCCAAAGTTTCAGTTGAATGCAGCAAATGATGTTGAAGATATGAAACTTTCAAAAATGATACAAAAATTTTTTTAATTGTTCACAATGACGAAATATGCTTCCTTTCTAGGCAAGAGACAACTCCCAGCAAAACAGTGTATAAATTTCAGTCTTATGATACAGTGGTCCCCCTCTTATACGGCCACTCCTTCTGCACCGGGAAAGTGGCCTTATAAGACGGGTGGCCTTTCCAGAGGGGGACTAAAGTTTTTGTGAGAAGTATATGTAATGTGCGTAGTAAGAAAGCTACATACTTAAAAGCATTTAATATCTTCATTTAATATCCTCGTTTAAAAGTAACATTAATTATTAAAAGGTTCCTCTTGTCATAATACTAGACTTATTTCAACTGAATATACATTAATAGTTCTTACTGTTGACGTAAGTGTGATATGTGAGTGGGTATTGTTGACATGCACATTGCAAAACCATTCAAAAACGTCATTTAAATCTTTGGTACATGCACAATTCTCTTTCCATTTGCTCCATTTTCCCACTGATGCTGAATAATCTCCTTATTGGTTACGACGTTGTTTATTCGAGTCTTTTCAACATAAAATTGTTTTATTTGAGTCTTTTCTACATAAAATTGTTCAGCAAGTCACTCTCCCCACCCCACCCGATGTCATCAAGTAGAATAACCAACTTTCTTCTAAAATAATACGTCTCCGTTTACGTGATGACATGTTAATGTTTGGTAATGATTTATTCAGACGTTGCTAACTGTATGCGATTTAATTACGCAGACGAAACTTTTGTTGAGTGGACAAAATGCCTTCTTCATAAAGAAAACGATATACGTGTTGTCACATGATTTTTCGGTCTTTGTCTGGTACCCTGTTTTGTTTAAGGTTAATTTCTCTGTGTGTTAATGCACAAAATCTATTTTTAGCCTATACTGACCATGTTATGATCTTGACAATTACATCCAGTTGTAATCATCAAAGAGAAGAACTCGACATATATGTGAAGCCCAAAACTCTATCATAACATTGTTCAGCCCATTTCCTGTCAACATCAGCTTTTATAGATAATGATATAATATTAATGATAGTGTTACATGTACCTTAGTCAACACTTCTTTCATTAATGGAAATCTGACATTGGGAGACATGGTACAGATAATCTGATTACTTACCTTATGTCACAATATGAATTAATTATTGGTTCTGGACACATTTGAAATAAAAAGTGGCTGCTTGTGAGGGGAACATTTTACATTTTTGAACTAATATGCTGGCCGCTGGTCTCGTTAGAGGAGTGGCCATTCTTGAGAGGTATTTTTGAACACAAACTCGTCGGTGCCAAGGGATTCTGGCCATAAGAAGCGGGTGGCCACTGGTCAGTGGGGGCTGTTCAAGAGGGGGACTACTGTAACATACCAAAAGTTTCAGTTGAATGTAGCAGGAAAAGATATGTAACTTAAAAATTTAATCTGAACACAAATCTTAACCTCATTCACCATGATGCAACAAGCTTTCTGTCTAAGCTGGTTAGACTGGCAAGATTGGAATCTAGAAAATCATGGCATAAGGTTAGACTGGCAAGAGTGAAACCTAGAAAATCATGGCATAAGGTTAGACTGGCAAGAGTGAAACCTAGAAAATCATGGCATAAGGTTAGACTGGCAAGATTGGAACCTAGAAAATCATGGCATAAGGTTTGACCGGCAAGATTGGAACCAAGAAAATCATGGCATAAGGTTAGACTGGCAAGACCTAGAAAGTCATGGCATAAACTTGAGACAGATAGTGACAATAATGATGTACAAGATTTGTGAATTTCAAAAACTGGTGATGCTGACTCCAGAAGCGACTACTACTAAATTTCACCATGCGCACACGAGACGAAAATAAGAAACTGTTAAGCAGCGCCCTAGAAAAAAATGTTACACGAATGAACAGGTACAGTTATATTATCTTTTAACAATTTGTTTATTTGGACCATAAAGTACAATGACAATGTAAATCTGACAGGGTCTCTTCTAGAACTAAACATCTGGGGGGTAGGGTCTGAACAGATGAGGGATGTAATAACGAAATAAAGGCAGGGCTTGAAAATAATATGTTTAATTTTCATGCATTCTATAGATATTTTGGACACAAATGTTTTCATAAATTGGTGCAAATCTTGCAATTGTGCATCCTAGAACAGACCCTGAATTTGAGCCAATAAATTTCTGTTAAAACAGAAATCTGTTACCTAATATCTTTAGGTGGAATTATTCATGATTTTACCTCGAAGAGATTACTTTTTTTCTCTCCATAGTAGCATATGATGGAAAATCTTTTCTCACCATTTGAGCAAATTTACCTGTAAGTTTGGGTCTATCTTTGTCATCACGGCAGACAGCCATGTAGATTTCTTCAGTCTGCCCTTTCTTTATTGCTCCCTCTGGTATGATTAGACTCACACCTAAAACAGTAAGAAAAAAAATCCATTTAACCTTTTAATTAAAATTCTCTGACTTTAGACTGGTACCTATCACATATATTCTCAGACTTCAGACTGGTTTAATTACAGCTAAAGCTACTTTACACTGCCCCCACCCAAATGTTAAAAAGGGATATCTTCAGACAGATGGCTGTTTAATACAGGTTAATTTCCTTGATAATTTAGTCGCATAGACCTTGTAAGTATGACTATTTAAAAGACAGGTTAACTCTAAGGCCATTTTTGGAATGTAATAGAATTTATGAAACAGATTTAGAGTATAACAGAAGGAATATATAAACAAGAAAAATGCAGCAAGGAATAAGAGAATTAGGAAATTATGAAAAAATCATCAATGTGTTGTTGATGCTCCAACACAAACTCTGAAAAATGACCTACACACAAAATCCAACAGAAAAGTGATGGATGGACGTACAGAGGGATAGATGGGCAAGGGTAAGTGAGCAATGGTACATTGTATGCCCTTACTGCCATCATGGTAGGGCTTTAAATAACTTACTTTCTACAGATAGAAATGGTTCAAAATTGGTACAAAATCATTTATTTAATGAGTAAAAAAATGTATGAAATGTGTTTTTTTTTTACAATTATTGCTTTATTATGAAAAATATTAGTATGAACAGTGAGTATAAGCATAATGAGGAAACAGTATTATATCGAGCAATAATCATTTCAATCTTTCATGGAGTAAAAAAAAAAAGGCTAATATATTACAATGTAGGAGTCTTTAATTTATACCTGACTCAGGAATAAGCAGACGACCTCCAGTGTGATTGAATGTGCTCCATGTCACTGCATCTGTATCTATGTTGCTAGGCAACTGCACTGACATCATAGACTGCCTGCTGTCCATTAAACTGTCACCAACATCTGAAGGTGGCCGATGGTTGCCATGGTTACAAGACCCAACTGGTGTCACCATCATGGTATTTTTGTCATTTTTAATTGTCAATTTTTCTACTGAAGAGTCTAGATTTTGATTTAATGAAGAATCCATGTTATGTGGCTTACTATTTGCTGCATTTGTTCCATATGAAGCCGACAGTCTGTTTTCTGCAATTTCAGCATATGTAGGTAATTTGTCCACTGAATTAACATGATTCATGTGATTATTGTTAGGTAAATCCATGGAATTGGGACCCTGAACTGCCACAACTGTCTGAGTTAGATCAGGTGGAACTGACAGCATATCTGGAAATAAAAGAAATACTGAAAAATTTGACATGGGAACAGATATAATACAAGATGAAAAAACAATAATCTGCCAAGCTGACAAATCTGATAAATCTGTATACAGTGTAAAAAATTTACAAAATAAAGTGCCCTGAAGAATGGATTTCAATTGAATCTTTATTATTAAATATAGTGGTGATGGCTTCATTGCAAGTTATCCTTGTCATTTTTGTATGAAGCATGGTTAGAGTGAAGATTTAAAATTTTTTACTACTGCTTCCTTTTAGCAATGGTGTGAAGACAAATGTGAAGACACAGCCATAAGAAAAATCTGAACAGAGAATTTACAACCAAAATACACAGGATAAATGATAAAAAATGCAAGATAAATGGCAAAGTACTACACATGACTGTACACAAAACACAAAATGTTGAGTAAGAAAAATCTGTAGTCTCCTTTATTAACATCTACAGAAATGTACAGAGTAAAGGTGATGTTTGCTTATGTATACCCAAAACTTTCATCCATCTATATACTTCAAAAACTTTTCCGTTCTACACTTTTAAAACTTTGGCAGGGTCATGTCTGCCTGACTTAACTATTTGATAGTGGTTTTCAAAATACTATAGCTTACAAGTCAAACTGCAAACAACAAAGATCCTGATCTGCCCTAGTGTAATGTGCCCACAGATCTGGGTCTATGTTTCTTGTTCTTCTGATTACTCCTAAAAAGCTGCACAGACCCAGATCTTTCGGTGCATGATGTGCCGGCTGATGTGTGTCTGTGCAGTCTGCAGTTGGATTCATATGCAAGTACATACAAGTATGTGGCCATTAGGGTGTACTGAAATTTAATTCAGATAACAGCATAATGTTATTATAATCATGATACAAGCGCAGTTAAAACAAAGCACTCATATACAAACATTAAAATGTGATACATGACAAGAGGTCTTTTTCACACCGAATTTTATATAAATAATATGTATATGCATTTAAGGTCTGGCGTCATATTGACAGTATGGGTGTGGTGTGGTGTGGTTGTGACAGTTTAGGTTCTGAAGAGAAATACAAAGCAGTGCAGTATAGCAAATTGTTTTAAGTGTACAATATTTTGTAATAAATTGTAGGATTAAGTTCTGGCATTAGTTTTAATAGAGGGATACATAAGAAACTGAACCACTATACAATTTTGAAATAACATTATATAATGAAAAAAAAACAAAACAACCTTGTATCTGACAACATATTAATATCCTGAACCTTACTGAAATGTGGTTTGCTCATATAAACATGAAAAAGCATTCTGTACTGTTGGTTAGCTAATCAAATTGGTATTAAAGGTCAAAGATAGAGAAGAAATGCTTCCCTGCAGTCATCTGTTTCAAAATGGAAGATTCCATATAATGACTTCAGATACAGTTTAAATCGGCATGTTACATATACTTGGCAAATATATGGGATGAAAACTCCATAAACAAGTTTTGTAACTTCACACCCGTCACTGAGAGTGGCAACCTTCACACAGAACAAATGTGGTATGGTGCAAATCACACGCAAGACCCACCCAACTCATGCATACCTCCCGATGGCTGAAGCTCAACCTGAAAGCATCCTCTGTCTGTGGAACACATTGATGTTGAGTGTATCAATTTCCACTCAACGAGACAAATTTCTTTTATAAGAACTAAGGAACTTTGTGACGGTGTACCACCATAGAAAATCTGAGAGTTTTGGACAGAAATGCAGTTGATATTGTTATATACTGTTATTGTTATTTATTTGATATTGTGTAGTTTAATTACGTGTGTGTTAAAATTTGAATTCTTTTTATTTCATTTTTTTTATCATTATATTTTATTATGATGATGATTATGTTCACGGAATCTGATATTTTTTAAAGAAACATCGTGTTTATTTAGAACATAAATATGACTCTCGGCTTTCATAAGTTTTTTTTTAGATTGCCGGCAACGTTCCCTCTAAGCGAATGGTAGATGTGCACGCTATGCGCGCTGCATTGTGCAAGCATTACGGTGACTTGAGCAACATTTTCGATCATCATAAAACATCCGTACAAATTGCAAAAAATAATGCATAATACACTATAATTGTTACGAGTCAACACGTAATAGAAAAATTAAATCAACAATTTTTTTATGATAAATTTATATAAATTTCATAGTTGGTACTTACTCGGTATTATGTACTTTGAAAAGAAATTGAGTACGAACAAGCTCCCCTATAATGTATATATATAAAGTGCTCTCTCCTGTTTTTTTTTTACCCTTCCAAAATTTGTATACCCAATCAAGATCCACGGTTTGTCCACTTGTTAGATAAAATTTAATTCGCATAATCATGTCCAAATGGTCAACCTCAAGTCTGTTACGCAGTTTTGTTTTGATATTGTTCATCAGACTAAAACCACGTTCAGCATCAGCACTCGAAGCTTGAAATGTACCACATATATCCACAAATGTTGCCATGGTTGAAAACTCCTCCTGTTAGCACGAAGCAAATAACATCCGCAAGAGTTTTTAAACTTCCAGATTAGAGTTTTTCCTTTAAAATACATTTTAGATGATTATACTCCGATTGAAGCTTTGCATTTGTCGTTTCTCCAGCTAGGTCTAGTTACGTTTGTATTTTGTCGCTAATTTGCTTAGTTCAGCTTTCCCGTAATCAAAGCTTGTTTGATTCTGAATTGTCTGAGTATCAAACGCTGCCCACTCTCTTAATTCGCCATCTGGGAATCTTTCTTGTAAGCACAGGCAGACACGCTCTATAAACCTTAAGATCGCGGCTGTATCTGTGTCTTCATAACCAGTTGTTGACAGCATCTTCACAGCGTCGCTCCAATGAACTTCATTTCCTTCCAAATATTGTGATTTCAGTTTAGAAATTTTTGCTTTGGCGAACTGTACAGCCTCTATGGTTGATATACAGCTTCTCTGGAAAACTGTATACAAATCAACTAATTCAGCTAAAACTTCATTCAAGAGAGTTAAAGCGATGTGAACTTGAGGGTTCTGGAGTTCTTTTAAACAATAATTTGCAATCGGATCATTATCTTCCTCGACCTGCTTCTGAACATATTCTATTAGAATTGTGTATTTTTCGTCAAAGCTTCAACAGCAGAATGTCGAGACAACTATCTCACCTCATTCAGTGGCCTAAAAGGGACAACATCTTCATCGGAGACGTTAGCGAGCTCTTCAAATGCGACTTTTTTGACACTCAATCGGTTTAAAACGGTGTACACGGTCCAGAGTAATGTCTCAATATTTTTCCTAAGAGAAACTTTTCCCCACGCGTCATCGATTCCTAGATCTTCTCTGTGTGCCACACAATGCTGCTCAGTCAGATGGGGAACCTCGGCACGGATCAGTGCAGCCACGCCATTTCTTCTTCCTAGCATAACGGATTCCCCATCTAATGTAAACATGACCATCTTTTGAAAATCAAGATCGTTCGTCATATAAAACTCCTTGATTGCAGAAAAAATAGACCCACTGTCGCAGGTTGTCAGTTTTACCATGCCAGTAAAAACTGTTCGGCGACACTTCGTTCCTGCAGGACGATATTTAATGTACATGATTAGCATTTTGGTTACAGATATGTCTACGATTTCGTCTACAATAATTGTATGGAATTTAGACTCGAATTTCCTGCATACATATCTCTTTGACAACCAAGTTGATACATTCAACAAACTTTGCATAATTTTTACTTCTCCAGCTATCAGGAAGTTTCAAATATTTAGCCATGTGATCATGAATATCCGTTACTGACAGCATCGAAGCGTTCATTGAGAGGGACATCAAGATATTATCAATAAGAATCTTCACTTGCTCACCGTTACTTCGTTGGCGATCACTCACTTCGATTCGCATCTGTCGATCATCCTTTGACTCCATCAGGAAAAAGTTGATTCCAGCTCCAGCATGAGGTCTTTTTAATTTCGCTATTGAGTCCAAACGGATTTTCTGTGTAATATGTCTCTTTAGATAATCCAATTTCCACATATCGCAAGTTTTTCCAGTCGCAAAATCACCATTCGCTTTAGCCTCGGCACATGCTTTACAAACAACACAGTCGTCCTCAGAAAAATGAAAAATATTTCCTAATTCCACACGCTGTGAAATTTTCGATTCTACCGTTTTGGTTTCAAAAAGTTCTTTCAACCATACTGATTTAAAAGTACTAGTGGCCACTTTTTTATGCTTTGTGTCTGCGTCATCTTCACGTTTTCATTTTGACATTATAATAAAAAGATGTAAAAAATATAAAAAAGCAATTGTTTAAATTACAGTGCAACAATCATTCAATGCAAGTATCTGAATTGAATAATTGAATGAAATGAACTCTTACGAGCAGTCTTGGTTGCCAATTGCTTTCTCGTTGCCTTTCCTCCGGTGGACTTTCTTGCGGTTTGCTTTGCCGATGATAAAACAGACTTTACTTCTCAAGAAGGAGTATCAGAATGGTGCGTTTATATTCAAAGTGAAATATATTCCTATAAGTGAAACCAACAATGCAACATACACTGCTTGTGGTTGGCCAGAGGAAATTGAATGAAATCCTTTGATTGGGTGCCATTATCGGGATTTCATTGGAGAGCATTCCGCCAAAATTTCAATCCGTCTAGCATTATTAAGGCCTTTTTACTGCAACAAGATTGATAATTTTGGATGGATTTTAGCATTAATGTTGGATTGAATATTTGGTAATTTTGATCTGCTGCGCAGAGAACAATTCAGCTGCGCAGGGATGTCTGAGCGGCTGCGCAGCCGCATACGCGCGTGCAGCTTAGAGGGAACGTTGATTTGCCGGGTGGATAAACAGCCGGCATAAATGACTGGTTGTGGCCAAGGTCATTTCTAAGCATACGTGTTTACATCTAGTACTGCGATTCTTAGATGATGAAATAACCACACGTTCTTTATGAGTGTGCATGAAATGACATCTTAGGTCGGTTTTTAAACACTTAGGTCCCTGTGAAATAGTCAGAGTCATTCTGATACCTTGAGAAAAAGGTATTACTTTTCTTGTGCTGGAAAGAGTTTATTTTTCTTTACATCTGTAGAGCTCGAGATGTGTATTGTTATAGATGATAGCTATAGGAGTTCATCTACTTTTTAACATAAATGGTTTAGGACAAAGACATTCAGTGAAATTCATTCTAAATTGGAACAGTACAGTACAAATTGTGGTTCAACGAGAAATTCTGGACATTTGTGTAAAGACTTCATCTGACGTCATCATCCTCCATCTTGGAACGTCATCAAGATTCGAACCTGGACTCAGTTAAAATTATTTAGTGATAGGACTTGTATTTTTTAAGTTCTAGGATAAATGTTTGGATTTTCTTCACAAACCGTAAGTCCTATTTCATATTTTCACCTTTTCACCGTGTTTTCTAGGGAAATAAATTATTTTTGTTAAAACTTACAAAGCTTGTTGTCTTCACTCTTTTCTTTTGTTACTTTTGAATGAGCCGATACGTAATGATATAATTCTGACCTTACCTATTAAGGACTTTATAATTTCTAGTTTTACCTTCTTTTTTAAAAAAAGTACATTTTACATAATTTTAAAATCTATACATTTTATTCTGTAGTACTGAATGTTTATGTCTATTTGGAAGGCTTATTTTCCTTTTCTCCTTTTACAATTCCTTACATTTACACTTTGTGTGTGTGTGTGTGTGTGTGTGTCTGTGTGTCTGTGTGTGAGAGAGAGGGAGGGAGGAAGAGAGACTGACTCACCTGAACCGTTCTTGACCTTTTTCTCATCCTCAGAATGTGAATGACTATGAAGTGCTGAGAAAAAAAAGTTTTGTCAGCCAAGAAAAACATTTTATATAAGAATGTAGATGCTATATACAAATTTTATGTAAGTATATTGTGTATGCAAATCAGCTTTTTTATATTTCTACCTTTATTCTTTCTTAAAGTTACTCAGGTAAGGGGGCAAAGAAAATGTTGATAGTCTATTTACAACCTATTCCAAATTTTATTCATAATATTCAGTGCATTGGATCTTGCCATGCACACTTACTTAAAATGTGAATGTACAGAGCCAGACCTGTAGCATAATGCACTGGCAGATCAGAGTCTATGTTGTTTTGTTCTTGTGATTGCTCCTAACTGCATAGATCCAGATCTGCCAGCATATTATGTGATAGCAGATTGGGTCTGTTCTTTGCAGTTGTATACTATTTGCAAGCATGTATATAATGTACTGTATTTACTTCACTGTATCTATTATCTAATAGAGATCTGCATTGTTTCAGATGAAAGTATATTTATATATGACTTTGACTTCCAAATCTGGTTTGCAAAAAAAAAATCAGGGTTTGTTGGTGCGTATTTTTTGCAACAGCCCATTTCACTTTCACAAATTAAAGATATCATATCAGCAAATAACTTCAATAGGCATTTTACCCCTAGGCATACTTGATGTTATCAAAATAAATGCAACCATTTGAGTCTAATTTAACCAATCAACTATACATTATATGCTATAGCACTATGGGGTCACAGGATTCCAACATTTTTTTTAGTCCTATGTCATCCAAGTTTCAACCTATATGCACCCTCTTAGTGCCCTTTTTACTATCATGAATGTTCATATACATTAGGGGAAATGTAAAAATCTGCTTGCAGTTTTTATTTGGTATACATCCATTATACACATACATACATTTAGGATTTGTACACATTGACTTCTTCAACAGCAATTCATTTCAGTTAAAACAACAAATTTAGCCACTGAAATATTCAAGGTTTGTTCATTTATTTGCAGTTTCAGTGCAAAGTTATTGACAGCTGACAGTGTAATGTATTTCTACGTAGAATAAATGACCAAAGGGATTCAATTTCTGAAGGAAGAAAATTGCATTTGTAAACACTTCATCATTTATTCAACAAATAACCAGCAATAATTCAACAAGTAAAAAGAAAACATTATATAAAACACTTATAGACAGTGGGTGAACACTAAGTTACATTTAGTTTTTTATTGGTTTTAATGGCACATTTAAGAAATGCAGAGAGAATGGGAACTAGGTGCCTTTTCTAAGAAGGACACATAGGCAGCCAACCCAATGCTAGCCTGAGCTAGCCTGCGCATGCAATGAATCCATGGACCTTGAATTACAACTGTCAACCAGACTGTCACTTTTTCCATTGCTTGTGCTTCAAGTATTGACTAATATTTTTAGACTGATTTGTCAAAAGAATGGTATATAATTTTAGTTTTGTTTTGGTTTTTTTTACATTTTTTTTCTTCTACAGAATGATGCTGATATAAATTTCCTAAATAATAATAAGAAGAAGAAGAAGAAGAAGAAGAAGATGAAGAAGAAGAAGAATGGAATAAAAATATTTAAAGTGATAAAACAGCACTCTGATGTGTACTTAAAGGATATTTCAGCTCTCAACAGAAATATTTATTTGCAGAAATTCATGTCAAAAAATGTGTTACTTGTTTGCAAATTGAGACTGAAGTCAACTTTCTTAATGTAATGGAGGATTTCAGACTTTCAGATTTCCACACTGAAACATCAGGATTGTAGAGAGCTTTTTGTCTCCATGTGTCTAGTAAACCAAACAAAAATTTGAAACTGGATGCATCAGTGTAACTTAAATTAACACCCTGTATATATAATGCATATAACTATGGCCAGGACAAACAACCTGAAATTTATCAGAGCAAATAAACCAAAAATCCACACAAGGTGACAATTATCCCCAGAAAATTAGCCAAAATCCATAAAGGTCAACAAGTAATTGAACATTTATCCACTATTTGGAAGTGTGAACTACCACCAACCTCTGATGGGTGGAAGATAAGAACTGAAGGTCTAATCAACAGATCTTCTCTGACAGTGACAAGGTGTACTAAATTTATGCTAATGGCTTCACAAATGTTGAATTACTTCCCAGTCATATCTTGATATTGTAAATGGCCATTTAATTTTCATCTAGGTAATTATTTTTCAGGGCAAATAAGATAGGGTGGCCAGGTCTGATAACAGGCTCCTTGCCTGTGGAATACCATGCTCACCATACATCATTTTTGACCCATTTCCATCAATGGCCAGTGAAGACTATCATTTTGGTAATCTGATCTTTGTTTGCAACAGGGGTGAAATTATACATCTTTTTCAGCACCTGGCTATAAATGTTGGTGACATTTATGGTTAGATATAATATGAACCTTATTATCTTCATCCCCAAGTTGTTGTTGTTGTTGTTGTTGTTGTTGTTGTTGTAGGGCTTAACACCATTTTTCAGCACACGATAGGCTATACATGGCGGCCAGTATTAATGGTGGAGGAAGAACCCGGGAAAACCCTGGAAAGAACCACCGACCCACAAGAAGTCCCCAAGTTGTGAAAAAAAAGTCTGAATAGAGATTATTTATACATAGTGTGAAGTCAATAGTGGTCCTGAGGGGAGAATCAAGTTGCCCTATGTGAAAATCAACAGTGGCTCAGCTTGAAAAAAATAATAATTAAAAAAAAAAAAAATACATACATACACATTTACATCTTAATGATAATTAAGGGAGATAATTCAGCTGTTTTTTTGGTTTTTTTTGTTGTTGTTGCAGTATTGGACTTGTATTTTCTGGCAATCCCAATTTCAAAATCAAAGATGCATGTTACACAACAGAACCTGAAGTACATATTTACTACTTGAAAATATTATCCTCATGTCATAATTAGCAACCATCAAGTAATTCTGAAGCTTTGTATAACTGATCAATATTTTTTTCAAAGAATTTTTACATACCTTTCTGCCATTCTTAAGAAGTTTAAGAAAACATCAAACACAACATTTTCAACAAAAGCATAAAATATCAATCATTAAATTCTTTGAAAGTCCAAGAAAACATCAACCATTTAATTCTTTGAAAGTCCAAGAAAACATCAAACATCCAATTCTTTGAAAGAATTCCAAGAACACATCAAACATCCAATTTTTTGAAATACGTCAAAGAAAAACATCATACATCAAATAAAACACATCCAATTCTTGGGTAGGTGTCACTGATAAAAGTAACAGTGAAATTTCTATAGAAGATTTCTTTAAAGTAATTAGCATAATTTGACATTCATAATAAATGCACACTTCAAAATTTTTAAGATAGTAACTGGAATGTAGGTGCTTGCAATACATGTTGAGATATAATTAAATGGTGTCAGTTTTTAAATGCTAATTCTCAGCACATGATGCTTGGTATATTGTCTGGAGGGAAAATCCCAGGAAGAATCACTGACCCACAGGAAATTACTGGCAAACTTTCTCACCTCCCCACACTGACTGAGCCAAGACTCAAACCCATATGGACAGAGATGAGATACAAGTGATGTGTATAGGCAAGCACCATAGACCACTCAGCCAGCTGGGACCCCCCGATATAGTTTGAAACGAAAATTAATACTTAAAAATCTTTGTTTTAAACATTCTTTGTGATCATGATAACAATTACCTTCTTTACATTTTAAAATCTTGTACAAAGAGTCATTATAAAGTTGGACTGCTATGGTGGCCTAATGGGTTAGAGTATCACAGGTTCAAACCTAGGCTAAGTCGTACCAAAGACGTATAAAAATGGTACTAACAGCTGCCTTGCTAGATGTTCAGCATTAAGAGGTTGGTGTTAGGACTGGTCAGCCTGGTGTCAGGATAATGTGTCTGGGTGGGACATGATGCTACATGTCTAGGGCATGATACCCCAGTGCTAGACACCACTATAAACTGCCACACTGCAGACATCATAGCAATGTGACTGAAAAATTGTTAAAGCTAAGTCAAAAATCCAAATATCACACACACACACACACACACACACACACACACACACACACACACACACACACACACACACACACACACACACACACACATTTTAAATATCATCGCTTATAAATTTGGTCCAAACTACATTGACCTTGATCTGCTGTCACATAATACACTGGCAGTTCAGAGTCTATAACGTTTGTTCTACTGATTATTCCTAACAAGCTGCAGAGACCCAGATCTGCCAGTGAATTATATGATAGCAGATCTGGATCTGTGCAGTTTGCAGTTGGGCCAAACATACAAGCAAGGCCAGCAATCACAATGAAATGGGCTGACCAAGATAACGTCAATCAAGACTTACCATTTCCATTTGGCAAATGCTCATCCCGTAAATTCCGTTGGTGAATATTCCTTCGTCGCACAATTATGACTATAACTACAATGACGATTACGAAAACTGTGATGGCCACACAAAGTCCCACATACATAGCTATGTTTTCTGTGTTCTTAGCCTCACGTGCTTCTGCAAAAGAGAGAAAAAATGAAAAAATGTCTCATCTACAATAAAACTATCATCCTGAAATGACAGATGTAATATTCACAAACCTAATGTTAACATATACTTACTTGCATCTCTGTGTTCAGGTGTTACATCACCACACCTTGTTGCTGTTGTAGGGTTTACGCCATTTTTCGGCACAAGATAGGCTATACATGGCAGCCAGTATAAATGGTGGAGGAAGAACCCAGCAAAACCCCAGAAAGAACCACCAACCCATGAGAAGCTAATGGCAATCTTTCTCACATACCCACACTGACCGAATCCAACACTTGAACCCAAGCAGACAGAGGTGAGATGGCAGTGATCTGTAACGGTGAGCACTTTAGACCACTCAGCCACTCGGAGCCCCACCACCACACCCTGAATCTCCATATTAAAGGCACAAACTTATTAGGGATAAACTCCATTAATTCTTTCCTTAATTTCAATTATATAATGAACCTACACCAGACAGCTGTCCCCAAAAATAAAAATTATGGTTCCTTGAGTGTCCTTCATAGAAAGATCAGACTGAATGATGACTGTAACAACAGTATTCCACATATATTTGTTAATTAACTAATGATATATGATTATAATTATTTGAATTTTATCTGTTTTTCAGTTTATGATAAATTATGTAATTACGTTCATGTTGCTGACTTCATTTCCCTCACCCCGACTCTATCCTATGATTAAAAACTGGTCCCTGACCTCCCCAAAAATATACAGTTAAACTTCTCCAGACTTTGTACATAAATAATCCTTTTAAGAGTTTAAAAGACAGTACAATTTTGCTGCAGAATTACATGTGAATGAATCATCAATAAATTAAATTAAACTAAATTAAATTAATGGAACATTTAACTGCTTACTCAATTATTTGGTATCAATACTGGTTCCAATTAACACTACAGAGACTAATCAGCACTATTCAAAGTGGCATGTCTTTACAGAAAATGTATTAGTCCCTCTAAGTGTTTATTGCTGTCTCAGCACAAAGTCTGAAAGGTAAATAGTGCCCAATCCAATGCATACACGAAGTCTGAAAGGTAAACAGTACCCAGTCCAATGCATACACCAAGTTTGAAAGGTAAACAGTGCCCAATACAATGCATACACCAAGTCTGAAAGGTAAACAGTGCCCAATCCAATGCACACACCAAGTCTGAAAGGTAAAAAGTGCCCAATCCAACTGACACACCAAGTCTGAAAGGTAAACAGTGCCCAATCCAATGCACACACCAAGTCTGAATGGTAAACAGTGCCCAATCCAATGCACACACCAAGTCTGAATGGTAAACAGTGCCCAATCCAATGCACACACCAAGTCTGAATGGTAAACAGTGCCCAATCCAATACACACACCAGGTGTTGATTAAACATGGTAACGAGTACTTGTAACTACCTATCATCTACCTGTTAACACATATGTCACCTCATGATTACTAATTTTGACCAAATACAGTAATTGTCTTAAATAAATAAATAAATAAATATAGTAACATGTGATGGTCATTTATTAAGTTCATCACGGTTTCTATAATAAATCCACACCATAGAATCTTTCTCTTCTTAACACACATGTACACTTCTATACAGAAGTACATTTACAAGATAAATTTAATGGAAGAAAAATATCATTATCTTTGTATTTTTGGTAAAGTGAAAATAAAAACAAATGAAAATATAAAGTAATTTTGTTAAGTTCATATATTTTTCATATTGGTAATAATAACTAGCTATCAAGGGGGTGGGGAGTGAACTTGGTACATGAACCTTAAATACCAGCTTACAAGTCAAATCAAAATGCAAACAACAAAGATCCTGATCTGCCATAGCATAATGTGCCTGCAGATCAGGGTCTAAGTTGTTTATTCTACTGACTACTCCTAGCAAACTTCACAGATCCAGATATGATGCTGCATTATGTGATGGCAGATCTGGGTCTTTGAAGTGTGCAGTTGGACTCGTCTTATAAGCGAGTATATACTGAATGTTATCTTGGTACCAGAGTGTAGCAGTTTACAAAAGTTACACTGTCATTAAAATACTTGCTCTTATTTCATGGAACCTTAATTGTACATCTGACAGGTTACATTTTCCACCTTGCCTAATGTTTAAAATCTTGAATAAGCAACTTTTAAAGCAAGAAGGTTTTGAGCTAAAGTGGCTTTTCTTCTTCACAAAGGATAGGAAAAGGAGAGTTCTGGTTAATCCATCTCAACTGACAGGCAAATCCATCTTGAAATTAAGGTCTGTATACAACAAAATACAATCTTTTGTATTGGTTCTGAGACATATTAACTCAAGGAAATGTGTCACTCAAGAGGTTCCAACAGATTTTTGTTTTCATTTAAAAAAAGTAGTTGTAAGGAAAAACATTTATGGGCACTCCATGACAGCAAGACGAGTCTCACAAATAAAAGGCAGTAGTCCAGTAGGTCCCATGTCAAGTCTGTCAGATTCCTTTTATACAGCCAATAAAACACTGACAAGATGCAACCTGTATCATACATATCCATAACTATTTAAAACATGCCAACAGTACAATAAGTCATGCAAGCTGGCATTACCTTAGATCACAAAGTCCCCACTTACATTCACTAAGTCCGCACTTACATTGATGGTGGGGACTTTACAGCTAAAATCAAAATGCATAGACATTTTCTTCAAGATCCCAGCAATCTTGCACTTGGGACTAGTTCTATTTTATTTATTCATCAATTTCAACTGTATAAAAAATATACCATAGTTTCACAAACACTTTCCTATTCATTTCAGCAATATTTGGTGCAACGAGACCAGAAACTTTCCACTTTGAGCTTTTAATTTTGATTACCATGTTGACTCACTTACAAATCAAGTCAAATTGCAAAAATCAAATATTGTGATCTGCATACTATAATGCAATGGCAGATCTGGGTCTAAGTTGTTTGTTCTACTGATTACTCCTAACAAACTGCACAGACCCAGATCCGCCAGTCCATTAGGCGATGGCAGATCTGGGTCTGTGCAGTTTGCAGGTTGACTCGTAAGCAAGCATATACGGTACAGTGTTTGGTACATAGATAAATGGTAACAAAATATAAAAGGCTCAAATTGAAAGGTTTCTGTACCAAAAATCACCCAAAACAAGTAGTAAAAGGGTTGTAAAATATGGTATTATTTTCTATTTGGTTAAAACTGACAAGGAAATACCATAGTAATAGTCTCAAGTGTGTGATTGGATGATCTGACTGGACATGTCTAGGCATTTGATCTTGGTTGTAAAGTCCCCACTGTCAGTATAAATAGGGGACTTCAAGAGCTATGGTAACTTTAGCTAATACTCTTTCATATATTAAGGTGGCAATCAATATGTTTATATTTGTTTGGGAACAACTATAGTGTGTCTCTTTTTAAACTGTACATTTTCTCTTTCATAATAATGTCCATTAAAAGGAAATTGTGACTTCTTTTTGTGTATTGATGGCACAGGAAAATGCAATACAAGGACTTACAAGACACTTACCTTGCCTGGATGGATGTACTTCACTTGGGCCCACATTTGTTACTTTATGAACTAAAAAAAATTAAAAACAGAATGTGAGATTTTTGAAATATTACCCATGATTCCATCTGGTCAGATAATAACAATCATCTTCTTTTCACTGTGCTGGATTAATGCTATAGCATGGAACAAATCATTTTTTAATTACAATTATAGATAAAGGCAGTCAAAGACATTACAAGTTTTGCTGAAACAAATAACTAATTTTACTGTTCAAAATGTTCATAGCCTGAATTCAATTCATGTTTGAATATTCAATTTGAGGTCCATATGAAATGTTTACCATCATTACTATCAAACTGGCTTGATTCAAAGTCTCAAAGCTAGAATTCTGAACAAGTTCTGTAAACAATTACGACCAACCAGATTGTATATACACTTGTCTTCCATGCAACCAATCGGATTTGTATATATACTTGTCTTCAAAGCAACCAATCGGATTTGTACCAATGCTTGTTGTGTCTTCAAAGCAACCAATCAGATTTGTATATATGCTTCTTGTCTTTAAAACAACCAAGCAGATAAATGAATAGGATAAATACGGTAACTTCTCCTAATGATTCAAATGACAGTACTGTAGTTGCCATCATAGCATACAACTTCAAGTGTTTACTGAGCAGACCCAGATCTGCCATTACATAATTTACTGATAGATCTAGGTTGATCTTTTAGACATGTTTAATGAACAAGACAGACCATGATCTGCTGATGTATTATGTAGCAGCAGATCTGGGTCTCTATCTGCAACTGGCTACATGTTACAGAATGTAAATATGATAAACCAAAATAATCTGATTAGTATATTTGACTATTAACTCCCCCTTGATAATCTTCCTGAATTGTTTGTCTAATGAAGAAACTCTTTGATAAATGGCGATAAGATTTAAGGACAAGACTAGTTCAAGTTTCATCAATAACAAAATGAAAAGCAAAACAATAAAAAACTAAAATCTTCAACCATAATGAAAAAAAGTCTTATATTTCAGTCTTAAAATTTGTTGATTGTAAGTACACAATACTGAGGTAAATGGGTTATTTTTTGGTTTAGCAGTCATTTACTATGTGTTTAGCTATGATTCTGTGACTACTGGTACATACCATTTGGCATTAAATTGCAAGTTTCTTACTCAGTTTTGATGCCAAGTTTTATAGTTAATAACGGAATGTAAAAGTGGCATCAACAGTTATTGCATTTTTGATTGATGCACAACAATGCATCTTCTGCAAACAAAAAAAAACTTAAGGTCTTCATCAATTTTAAAACAAATTAATCATTTGACCAACCAGCTTAAGTGTACATGTCATAGATAAAATTTAAATGAATCTATACACATAAATCTTAAAATTTACTTTCGTAATTTTATTACTGGCTTTATCTCTAATGTGTATGACAAACAATAAAGTAAACAAATGATGATTGTGTTGAACCAAGATAAAAGCATTCATAAATCTAGACTACTCACTACAAAGAGCTACAATCTGAAAACTATGCAAATACAGCATGGTATCTCTCTTATATACTGATATTAAACGTATGGCTTTGTGCATGTAAACTACATTTTAGGGTACAACCAAAATAAAATGTTAGCTAAATTAAATATATGTGGTGCAACTGCATCATGCCTGCTAAAAACCATGTTGGAATGCTAACAGAGTGGGCGGGCAAAAAACTCAAATTAAAAAGGGGGGTGGGGGTGGAGTAATCCACAGAACTCTACTTGTCTGCTTATTTTTTCTATTTGCTTCATGCTGTTTATTACATTGCTTATAACTACCACACATTCAAAGAACCATCAAACTGAATAAGAGCCAGAAGCCAAAAAAAAAATGATAATAAAGTATGAATGGTCAAAGAATATTCCCTTGTCCCATACCAGTACATTACAGAATTATTCAAGCAGATCATTTATTTAAGCACAGAAAATTGGCAAACATTAAAGACTCACATACACATGCATTTTCCATAGAAGATTACTCAAATTAGTCTTATTCATGAACCATGAAGTACATACATTTTTATAATTTGTTTTAAATTTGGAGCATATATAGTACATCAAGTAGTCAAATGCATAGCTTCATGCACTGTAGTTGTGTGATTAAGCCAATAATTGATGACTAATATTTACAACAATGCTAAACTGCCTACATTGGTAAGAAAGCAATACATTTAAATTTATACGCCTACATTGGTAAGAAAGCAATACATTTAAATTTACACTGTTAGGTATGAGAACAAATCAAAATAACAAGTACAGTATTAATCAGGCAGATTAGAAATCTAGTTGGGGTTGCACAATCATGGATATCTATCTACACAAGGATCCCGGAGGTCTGGATCCCTTACCTAGATCAGAATTATCACTGCTTTCATCAGTGGCCTTTTTTGTACCACTGGGCAACGAAGACTTCAGCACTTCTGAAACACAAGGAGTCCCACTAAAAATCCTTTCTTTCCGATTTCCTCCTTCAAATAATGCCAGTCTACTAAATCCAGTGATACAGCCTTCCCCTTTCTTTTCTGACAGTTTTCTATACCCCTCCCTCTTTTTTTTTTTTTGCATTTTCCAAAAATTTAGTCTATTTTTCCAGATGTTTTCCTAAGTTGTCTCCCATGAACAAATTGTAATTTTTTCATGAAATTTGTGATTATTTTCTCCATGTCAATTCCCCCCCCCCATTAATCTAAAGCTAGTTTTGCTATCTTCATCATTATTAACTATGTCTTGTTCTTTCTTCTCTTATTCTACAAAAGCAGACTCATTAACATTCTTTAAAAAAAGTAACTGTTTAAATTTAAAATTTTGTTTAAATCTTCAATTTTAAATCGCATCTATCAAGTTTGATCATTATATGGATGTTGTAAATGTCTTTTTTCTTACTTCATTCATCCTCTACTGAATCCATTATTTTCTTTACATAAATTACCATCTATACTTGCTTAGAAGTTGGCTCCAAGTGCATCATCAGCATATCTGGGTCTATGCAGTTTGTTATCAGAACACACAGCATAGACCCTGATATGCCTGTACATTATGCAACTGCAGATCAAGATCTGTGTTGTTTGCAGTGAGACCTGACTTATAAGCAAGTATGGATGGTCAAAGTGTGCAACAGAACAGTGTTGAATTTCTCAACTGTTAATATTACTGGTGAAAGAAATCACCATTGACAGCAATACCAACATTACACATCATCTCTTTTGATATAACACATGTATTAAAGTCATAAATAACCTAAACAAATATTGACCAGTGGCCAGTGTATGACTTGGAAAGAAATTAATTTGTTGGACAGCTTTCTTGATGTATAGCCATGGTTCCAAACCCACTAATTACATTCAGAATACACATGTAGCCATGCTTTAATTAATTTTTGACTGTTACCCTGTGTGTCAAGCAATCAAAAAACCAAGGGAGTATTAAGTGTGGAGCTGTGTAAGGGGCAGGAAGAATACGGGTCACAGTGATTTATCATGGGGAAGTTTTCAATGTAGCCATTATAAAGCTGTCATCTTTGCTGGTGACCATACTACTGTTACTGTTCATATAAAAAAAATCTCTTGCTACAAAAAGCTTCAGAAGCCCCTAACTCTGGCACAGGATTTCTTATTACCATATGTACTCGCTTAAAAGTTCAGTCAAATTGCAAACAACAATGATCTTGATCTACTGTAGCATAATGAGACAGCAGATTAGGGTCATATTGTTTTGTTCAAATACAAAATTGCACTGACCCTGATCTGCCATGCATAATAAATGGCAGATCTGGTCCTGCGAAGTTTGCTGCTGACTCGACTTACAAGTGAGCATTTACAGTAATCTTTACCAATCTAAGCATACTGAAATGGAAAAAAAAAAAAACTCGGGGGTACATGACTATTAAACACGATTCAAGCCATATTTGACTGACTTAAACAGAAATGTACAACTGCTGAAATTTCCTGAATACAGTACACAGTTTAAAAAACTTAAGGAGGGGTGTGAGGATTTATTGTACAAGAAAGTTTGTTTCCTCCTGGGATTGAATAAGTGAAAGTAATACACAAACTGAAAACTCAGAGTGGATATGGATGGGTGGGTGGGAATATACAACTTTTCCTTACCCAAATCTTTGCCTGGCATGCATATATGCTTCTCACCTGCTGGTAGTTTGTAATTAGTAGATGTCAGGGTAACTTTAGGGAACATGGTGGCCAGAGTATTTGTAAATACTTAAATCTCACAAAATCAATAACTTGGTGTCTTTATTTGAAAGTATGCATTATAATAAAAGCAGTCCTAAATACAGTGATATATTGACTTCAGATTTCAAGACACTTGACCACTGAAAAAACTCTCCAGAATGGTCAAACTGCTTTGAGAAAAAGGTTGGGGGTACCCTCGATTTCCCAGCATGCATACTGTGTATTTTCATGAACAAATCAAGTCCCGCTGCAAACAACACAGACCATGATCTGCCATTGCACCAGCAGATCTGGGACGATACAGCTAGATCCAACTTGTAGGTAAATATGGTAGTAGCTGACCAACAGTATATCTTCAAGTATGGATATTTCAAAAGTGCTCTTCACATCTTCTTTGATACTATGATAGCTTCGAGTGCATTTAATCTTATCAGAGAGATCTGATGGATTATCTCCATTTAAATAAAACAACGCAACAAGTCCGAGACATTATATACATGAAGATCAGTGTGTCTCTTTGCTTGTACTACTGGTATACAAAATGTCTGTAGCTCTTTAGAGATTTGCGAAAATTCTACATTTAAATTTCAGGTGCATTATCAGAAACACAAATGTGCCGATTATACAAATTTACATTCTACTACTGTTAATTAATTCAAAGTGCTCAGGATAATATATATGATGAATTATAACAGTACAGATTAACCATTTTAAATAAGTAAAAACCAGGGCTACACAAGGTACAGAGAGAAAAAAAATTCTACTTAACACGGAGACTTTGTTACATACAAGTTACAATCAATATCACAAGTATAACTGGTTACAAATTCAATACTGACTTTATGACTGCTATCCCATTAACATTCATCAAAACAAAGTATAACAAATAAATAACAAACAAGGAAAATATCCTTTGTACGCACTTAAGATTAATTCAACAAATATAAATCTCATCACTTCTTTTATGCGGATACAATAAATGTCAGACAGAAAGTTCAAAGTTGCTTTGAAGTTTGAAATAGCACTAGCTTTGACGGATTAGGTAGCAATAATTATTGAACACAAAAAAAACAACAAAGTTTACATACAGTAACTATTTTAAATTACAGTTTTTATGTCAAACATTTATTTACATTTATTCACTAATGATGATGTATTGCATATACTTGCTTACAAGTCGAGTCAAACAACACAGACCCAGATCCGCAGTCACTATGCACTGGCAGTTCTGGGTCTATGCAGTTTGTCTGGTGCAATCAAAAGAACAAACACAGACCCTGATAGGCCATAATAGTATGCAACGTTAAATCAAGGTCTATGTTGATTGCAGTTTAACTTGACTTGTAAGTCAGTATATATGGTAACTATTGTTCTTTTAACAAAATACACCTCTTTTGCATAAAGTACATAGATTTGTATAAAGGTATACATGTACTACTATAAATAAACTGCTCTGAAGTTCAATTTTTTTGCATATCATATATACTTGCTTACAAGTCCAAATGCAAACTGCACATACCCAGATCTGGCCTGCACATTATGCACCACCAGATCTGGGTCTGTGCAGTTTGTTAAGAGTAATTGTAGAACAAACAACAAAGACCCTGATCTGCAAATGCATTATGTCATGTCAGATTAGGATCTATGTTTGCAGTTTGACCTTACACACAAGCGAGTATATATGTTAGTTTAACTTGATCATATCAACAAAATATACCAGTATGCACATATAATCCATGCCAACATTTTTCTTTCAAGAATCATTTTAAAAGCATATACATTTATTTATCAGCCTCTGCACATGGAATCTTCTAAATTGAAATTTTTCTCAATGAAATCATTATATTCAACTATGGTGATGGAATGATGGATGAAGCAACAGACATACAGAATGATAATCAGATAATAAGATAGACTGGGCTGTAAAGGGAAACAAGACAGAGAGCAAACAATGAAGATTTCTCAATATACAAACTCTGAACAATGTTTTGAGTGTCAATTCTGTAACAGACCACACTTCATCACTTTCTCCTGCTGTCATGTCAATATCTGCTAAAAGGGACATGACCACTGACTAACTGGCAGCTTTCCCTGGCCTATGACTGAAATTGACCAATAGCCTATAGGTGGTCACTATGCTGTACACCTGGAGCCATAATTGCCTTTAATTACCTGATGCTTGATTTAGATAGGTGAACTCATATTTCCAATGAGTAATGAATTGATGTGTCCATCTAGAAGGCAAGTAATACAGCTTTCATTGTACAAGGTCAAACAAGACCACACAAAAATACTTTAACTGTCTAGCCATGACAAAAATTATCTCCTATAACAGAAAAATCTTTCTTAAGTACATCCTGCTATGGATGTACTTAACAGTTTGACAACAATTACCAACATTACTTATTAGGTCCTTGCTGATGTAATTTTTAGGATGCTACAATGTTCTGCTCAACAAAAACTTATGGTTTAGCAATTTTTTAATTAAAAAATTGGACGCACTGAACTAAAGAATTAAGAAAAAGGTCTATTATATATTACAGAGAATAGATTAGAAAAGAAATTAATTTAAAGGTTAGCATTCATTAGTCTTGAGTCTAATAGTGAACAATTATGAGGTCCTAGAATATTTCGACACAATCGTGACATTTTTACTACAACTCTTGCTTCTGTCTTGTATATTCTCACTGCATCATCCAGCAGAATCAGCAAATAAAACTTAATTCACTATACAGTAAGAAGTTTTATTTGCATCTTCCTTTGCTCTATAAACAAATATCACCAAATGTCCACATCCCAATCTACAATACATCACCTGATTGTGTTAATCACAAGCTTCAATTTAATGTTATCAACTGCAATATCATCCCATCCTAAGCATTGGTTCCAGCCTTAGCTTCGTTTGGTGTCAGCAGTGGGATATGGAGTGAAAAATTCAAGAGCAACCATGACATCATGTAAAGGTCTTTATGCCACCTATATTACCGATAAAAGGTCATAACCAAAGATCAAACGGCTAATTAATGCTTAAATTTATAGCTTGAATAATTTGAACTATGACTTGACTAACTTTACATGCATCCAAGTCTGCAGTTCACTAAAAGGATAAGAATTTCCTGTGACCAATCCATTGTTTACACAGCATTCCTCATCACCCAGCTTAAATTAATTACAAACCAACCTGTCTTTTAAATCATCTGAATTATACTGCATCTCAGCTTCCAATCAATATAACATGACACCAAAATAAAACACTTTTCCATACAAAAATTGGGGCTTTTAGATCAACAACTACTAACAATATACACAATTTCTACTGCTTTTATTTTAAACCAAGTATTATTGACAAGAATGGGTTTTGCTTTCAACTAAACGGATCAGGGCTCAAAAATTTTTTGATCTCTACTCATCCTTCTGGTCAAGTTATCATGTGACCAAAATTTCTTGTTATTTATATGTAAAGAAACACAAGATATCATTAAAACTGACTTATATGTTGGGTCCAACTGCAAAGTGCATAGACCCAGATCTGCCATTGCATAATGCACACAAAAATCAGGGTCTATGCAGTTTGATAGGACTAATCAGTAGAACAAACAAAATAGACCCTGATCTGCCAGTGCATTATATGATAACAGATCGAGGACTTAAACTTGGGCCTGACTTTAGGTCAAGAATGATGGTTCTCATCTTTACCACCAACCACGTCTCGGCCAAGTGGACAAGTCGATTTGGTTTTGGGTCAATAGATCTCTGTATCCCTTGAGGGGAGATACTTCAAGTTAAACCTTTTGCGCTTTAGCATCCTTCTAAAAAAATCTATTATAAAAACTGCATTCAGTTTTATGTAAAAAAACTATTATCAAGATTTTACATGCATATAGAAAATGTATTACAACTTGAATGCATTTAAATATCTCCCATTCTTAATAGACTATACTATACTAGTAAATATTTGGTTTACCTAATTAGCAGCACAAACAGCACTGTTTATATTGAAAGGGGATGGGGTGGGGGGCTCCTTTTCTATCACTATATGGTCATTCAAAAATGACTACATGGTAAACAAATATTTTCAGACAGACACAAGTTAATGGATAAAGTGACACTATCTGAATGGGTTGTAGACTCACTGCCCAGTCAATCTGTCTGTACAGTCAATCTTAATTGATAGGCCCACCTGAAATATTTGACAAACCAGGAAATGTGCACCTGAATGTCTGCTCAGGTAGCTAAACACATACCAATACAACTTATCTATCAGAGATGACCTGATGTCTATCTGAAATATCCACAATATTTGATCTAGCAAATTTCAGGAACTGTAATCAATTATCAGTAGTACCACCCACTTGGGCAGATTCCTCAAATTTTGCTTCCTTTGTTAAAAAGGAAAAAATGGAGGACATCTCGAATCTGTACATACACTGGGTTTTTTTATGCACATGTGCATCATCATACCAAATAGATATCTGACTGCATTTGTATGCAATTACATTAACTCATCTGTACCCATCCATTCCTATAATCTACCATCTGTAACTGATATATCAAATTTATTTGTCAATTACACCAACACCAGGTTAACAATTTAAGACATATCTTACTCAATAAACACCAATTAAATTTAAGCATACATAAACTCTTCAACTGTTCAGCAACTGGAGTCTAATTACTGCAACTACCACAAGTTTACTAAAAATTCAACTATACTTTAGTATTAATTATTACATTATATAAAAAAAGAAAAGAAAATTAAACCATAAAAAATATACCTCTGCACATGCCCCCAGTACAGTTGATTGTGTCAAGATCACTTCCAGGACAGTACTCCCCTCCATTTGCAGGTGAAGGTCTGTCACAGGTGCGGCGACGATGATGGATACAGTCAGAATTGCACGTTGACCATGAAGACCAAGATGACCAGCGACCATGCACTGAAACAGAAATGGACATGATTACCTTTGAAATTTAAATTTCTCCCTCGTTTTAGAAGTGAAATTCTAATATGGAAATCTCATTACATGAGACCATATTTAAATTGGAATTCTAAAAATATCTCATTAAATGAAACAACATATCTTGTATTCTAACATGAATATCTCATCAAATAAAACTGCAACTGTTGCTCAGCAGAACAAACCCTTGCACTTAAACTTAACCGAGGTCCTTCCCCTCAAATCATTCAAAATGGATATCAGTCGGACAATATGTACATGATTAATAAGAAGGTATAGTAGAGTCCAACTGCGAACTGCACTGACCCAGATCAGACAGCGCATAATGCACTGGCAAATCTGGGTCAATGCAGTTTGTCCGAATTAATTAGTAGCATAAACAACACTAACCCTGATCTGCCAATGCATTCTGTGAGAGCAGATCAGGGTCTTTGTTGTTTGCAGTATGACTCAACTTAAAAACAAGTATATACTTTAAAAAGGGTTTTTACTATAAAAAGAACAACCAATGCATGTTCCCATACACCCACAGTGGTTACATTTTGGTGGCAGAATGCAATGAGGACACAGAAATTGTGAACTGGTTTAAAGTTTCATTTTATGGTGAAAATCATAGTTCGTATATAAGTTTTTAATGCCCATCTATGAAAAAATATAAGGATACAATTGCAAGCCTGTAAAATTAAACTAAAAATTAACAAAGAAACACCAATAAAAGGAAAGAATAAAATTTCTAGTTTGATTTTAAGATTATGGCTCTGATAATTGGATTAAAAGAAACACTATAGTTATGAAATTACAAAGCATCAATTCAATGAGCAATGATTTTCTGCTGGTTTTAAACCATAGGGTTTTGTTTTGAACTGAATTTTCAAATTAAATAAAAGGTTTCTTTAAGTGTGATTGTCTTCTTACAGCAGAATACAGTATCTAAAGTATTTGTGTGTTAGGAGCCGACTTATTTAATTCTGAGAACAGACTTTCTCCAGTCATTATTGATAAATGTTATAAACAAAAAAAATTAACTCTTTTCATAAAAGAAACATTTTCAAATTTTTTACTGAATACATGACAAATGCCTGTAAAATATGATCAACTGGCAAAAATAACAAGTATGCAAGGTTAAAAAAAATGAAGCATTAATTTCAAAAGACCTTGTAGGTCACTGTAACTTCAAACTTGAGCATCTTTGTGTAGCAAATCCAAAACAAAGCATACAAAAATTAAAAGAGAACAAAACGTCTCAAAATCCTTCTGCAAGTACAATCTGCAAACATGGAGCATTAAATGTTCCACACTATACAAAAAGAAAGAAATTTTGAGATTATACAAGTAAAGATTATATAATTTCAATAAAATCAGACCATGTCTTTTACAGCACATGTATAGAAATGAAAACAGTATATATTAATTTTCTGGGTGTAAACTTTGATAGTACCAGTAGTTGTTTTCTCTGCTGATTGAGTAAAGATGTGAATTTCTGTTCTTGACGTACAAAGTAAAAACTAACTCATCCCAAAGGATTCTAATTATTTTGATGTAATTTAGAGCATCATTTCTGTCAGGTATGAACTGGTCTGGTTTACATGATACTGGAAATTCCTTTAAATTTATGGGTATAAAATTCTGTGGTTTGGTTTAAAAAATGTGTATTTGTGGGTGCCTAATTTCATAGATTTATCATTTGAAGGGGAAAAAAATATTCTGCAATGATGATATATCTCTATGAAAGATTATATTGACATTGACTTTCCATGAATTTTGGAGCTAAACGACTTAATCCTGACTGCAGTAATTATGTTGATTAGGTCAATTATTCATTGCCAACACTTAACATAAATGAACAAGTCTGAATCAGAGAAAATGCCAATATCCTTTTGCAACCATTGAAAAGCAAATAAACTCAACTGCACTGCTATAAAGATAAGCTTTCTCACATACCCACTCTGGCCAAGCCCAAGACTTGAACCCATGTGGATCAAGGTGAGATGGCAGTGATTAATAAAGGCGAGTGCTTGAGATATTCAGCCAACCAGGGCCCTGCAGTTGGAAGAGACTTGTGAGTGAGTATAAATGGTACCACGAGTAATTTTACATTTATTATTATAGCCTCAGAGTCATTACATTGTACAGAGCTTTGAAGTTCAGAAATTTTCTGCATGCAAGTTAAATCATAACCAATAAACTTCCATTGTCCATCATTTTTCATAAATGTATCTTGACAATGTTTCTAAGCATTATACATACTATTGATATGGCAAACAAATTAGGGATTCTAACTGTCATATACAGCATGGGGTGGGATGGGGCCTTTAATATGACAAACTAGGGAGTCTTTACCATCACATACAGCAAGGGGTGGAATGAAACCTTTGATAAGACAAACTAGGGATTCTTACAATCATATACAGCAAGGAGTGGGATGGGACCTTTGGGGCCTTTGATAAGATAAACAAACCATGATTCTTTTACCAACATGTATGGCAGGGGAGGATGGGGCCTTTGATATGACAAACTTTGGGAGTGTTTACCATCACATACAGCTTGGAGTGGAAAAGGGCCTTTCATATCACAAATAAACCAGGAATTCTTTACCATCAAACACAGGAGGATGGGGCCTTTGATATGACTAACTTGGGAGTATTTACCATCACATACAGCAGTTGGGGTGATGGGGCCTTTGATATGACAAACTAGGAAACCTACCATCACATACACCTACCATCACATACAGCAGGGGGTGGGATGGGACCTTGGAACTTCAGCTTGATTTATATTTTGTTGTGACCTCATTTGAGGTCTAGCTTATGCAAGAAAACCATGGAAATAGGAATCCCAAAAATTTCAAGTGATAAACAGTATCACATGGACAGGAGTTAAAGGCGTTCATGAATGGAGATTTCTGTGACTCGGAACATACACTGAAGGCAAATTTTCATACTTTCTCTTACCTCTTTCCAAGCAATAATCAAAGCATGTACACAAAATGTGCACTGAAAAATTCAGTTACCAAACAATATCATCCACAGTCTCCGTAACTCTTTTGTCCACCAGCTGACCTATAATATGATGTATGAATTTGATAAAATAGCAAATGTTTAAGAATTATTCTAGCATAAAAGACTTAAAGCAAAATACATCTTCCGTAACAAATGATTTGGATTTTGAATTTCGAAACTTCCTTGAGATATGAATTCACTCAGCTAAGAATTTTCTTTGGCAAGTAATATTATTTTGTACAGCAAGTCTACTTAATATCAATAAATTATGATTCCCTAAGTTTCTGACGTCATCTTTGAAAAGACAAAAGTAAATAATTAATTCATGATAAAAGTCTTTGGAAGGTGACTCCAGGGACATCGTTTGGTATCGATTTCATGTTAGCTAACACTGTCAACATTTTAAGATTTTTTTTTATTGTAGTTTGTCCTATACACAAACAGTGTATATAACAGTGCACAATACACAATATCACGATGCAGTTCTTGGTCTCTGCTATGTGAGCATGCATGCTAGTAAATAGAGGTACATCACAGATATTGTTTTTGTGGGTTTAATGCCATGTTTCAGCACACGATATGTACAAGGCAGCCAGTGTAACTGGCGAAGAACCTAGGATAACCCTGGGAAGAATCACCAACCCATATGAAGCTAATGACAAGCTCTTTCACAGAACCACACTGGCTGTGAGATGTCGCCAATCTGTAACTGTGAGCAACTAGGACCACTCAACCACCTGTGGTCCTGGTCCACTCTAGATTGCACTAGGTTGCAGAAACTGTGTGTCATCCTTGAGATTCTTTGGAAGATCCATTTTCTTCTATTCTCTGTGGATTGAAATGTGACTGGAAATATGAAGTGTGATTACAATGTACAACTGAACAAGAATTACAAACATAATCAAGGCCTTTAAACATACATGCAAAAAGAGCATCACAATGTGTACAACACATGCAAGGAAAAGGAACATCCCACTGTGCACAATACATACATGCAAAAGAAGTGTCACATAATGTATGCGACACACATAAGCAAAAGGACAACACATACAAGCAAAACGATGTTCTAAACAGCTACAACAAACTTCAAGTTAACACTTAAGGTAGATGTGAATTTTAGGGTCTTATCAACTGGAAAGCTTTTCAGACATCTCAGGGACCCACCGCAGTTTGTAACCCCTCTCTAGATCTTACTAAAACAGGTTTGATATTGGTACAGTTTGGATGAAACAAAACAGTTCTTTCAGATATTTTAAATTTCCAAACTAACCTTCCATATCTCTGCAAAGACCATCTGATGTAGTTCCACTAGAAGTTACAGACTTTTATATTGATATGGACTTTTAAATTGGTATGGACTTTTATATTGATATGGACTTTTATATTGATATGGACTTTTATATTGGTATGGACTTTTATATTGGTATGGACTTTTATATTGATATGGACTTTTATATTGGTATAGACTTTTATATTGGTAATTCTATGCCATATAAACCTGTGTCTTTTAAGTTTGTTGATGAAAGATCTATCACATGATTCTATTTTTGAATGAGTTAATTGCAATTTGTGTGAAGTAACATTATGAAAGTTCATTACTTTTTGTGCAAATGGATATGACTGTTTTGGCATTTAGATACGTAAGGTTAATTGAAAAATCACACAGTATTATTAAAAGATTGAATCATTTTCATCTAAACTGTAGTTAAACCGTGCTTTCATTTTGTCAGATGTAGAGTGTACTGGCAAAAAAAAATAATTTAAAAAATCTGCTTTTATTTCCTTAGTATACCTGTGTAACTATTAACAATTATGGGTTAAAATTAAGCACTGAGCATGAATTTATTTGTTGTGCTGATCAATCTGAAGAAAAGACTGACTGCCAATGTCACCCAGACAAAAGTTCTTGCAACTGGGTCAATCCATGATTATTTTCAGGGGTGGAGGGGGCAGTTTAATAGTTTTATTATGCATAACATGACCAAATTTTTTCATTTTTACACTTAAAAGTGCTAGTTTTACTGGAGAAAGGGGCATTCAATTGAATCCCACAAAACCCTCTTTACAAAAATTGCCGCTAGAATCCCAGTCAAACTGTGCACTTGTTGCATAAGTTACCATCCTTTAGATTAAACTGAATCTACTATATTTAAGTCATCTGTAGTCAAGGGTATATAACAAGATATTTGGTACACTCTCCATGGTCCAAGTGGTCAGCTGGTCTTTCATGTGGAGTATGGAATAAAGAGGAAACTACTGGATAGCAACATGGCCCATGGAATTGCAGGATCCAGGATGCCACCTTAGAACTGCGCAGAACCATCATATTTCCATGGCATCATTGAGACCCCAGCTCCACTACATAGGCATGGTATTAAAAGAATTGGGGTCAAAGATAGCTTGACCCTATACCGGTCTTACCAGTGACATGATGTTTTCAATGTAATCTTCCATTTTATCAATGACATCATCCCAAAATTTTTAACCAATCCAAAGTATCAATGACATCATCCTAAATATTAACCAATCGGATGCTCTATGGTTCCCATGGACAGTGTTATAATGAGGGAACACTACATGTATAATGTACTCCATTATAAGGCCATCTCACTAAAAGACGGTATACTCTATGGTTCCTATGAAGACTATCATAATGAGGGAAAACTGAATTAAAATTTAAATTCTATGAGGCGTATCCTCTCTCTCTCTCACTCTCTCTCTCTCTCTCTCTCATTGCAGTACAAGCTGACTTTAACTTTTCTGCTACCTACAACAAAGTGTTCTTTGAACAGCAGTAGGGAACTTGTGTTGGAAAAGATGGATTAAAAAAAAACTGTATTATAAAAAAATATCATTTAGGATTTCGACTAGAAATATAATAAGCTCACTAGCATTCCTCGTTTGTAACTTAATCCATTCAAAGGCCAAGTAATGAGGCAAAGACTGGAGGTTGACAATAAAAATATGTTGTTGTATGAGGTTTTTTTTTATTTCATTCTTGATTTTATCTGATCAATCCATCATTTTGACATACTTTTTTATGCAGAGTAAAATATCCAATTCCACCTGAAGATTTTTTTTTCTTATGAATAAAGACAGTGATGAACAGAACTGAATGATACCTCACAAGTAAAGCTGCAATACATATCCAGATAAAGATGTGCTTGAAGAAAAGCAATTGACAACAGTGGGTTTTGATCAAAACTAATTTAACAAGTGCGATGAAAATGACAATGATTAATCATACCCATTCATAGCTATGGAAGACATATATCATTTCAGTGGTGGACAGCATGTATTAGTCATGCCCATTTAGAAGCATGGTCTGTGAACAACATTAACACAGAAGGATGATTGTTTATCTATTCTTACCTGCATCTGTTGAGCCAAATTTGAGGGCAGTTAAGGGAATGATGATCAAAGATGTAGTCAATATATTTAATTATAAATGGTAGAATGCAAACAAGTTTTCTGTGTTTCAAGATTATGTACAAACAAAAATGCAAGAACTGAAATAAAAGCAAAACTCCAGCATATGATGTTTGTCAAAGTGGCAGTTCAAAGATGGATCTCTTATGAAAGATAATGGAATGGAGAGTCATCAAGTCTGACAAAGTGATGTTAAGTAGAGAAATTACCTGACGTGGTAAACTTCAAGCTCTTTATGCACTCTGTATATATTTCTACCTCTTTTACTGATCAAAGCAGAATTTTACGTACCATATACAGCCGCTTGTAAGTCGAGTCAAACTGCAAACAACAAAAGATTCTGATCTGCATAACATAATGGGCCTGCAGATCAGGGTCTATATTGTTTGTTCGCTGATTATTCCTAACAAACTGCACAGACCCAGATCTGCTGGTGCATTATGCGATGATAGATCTGGGTCTGTGCAGTTTGCAGTTGGATTCAACTTGAAAGCAAATATATATTGTGGGATTACAATCACAAAATATCAACTTAACTCTTGAAAGCAAAGGTACTGTACATGGTACATTATATGCCTGGATTATGGTAAATATTATTATTATGCTTCTCTTTATATAAAACCTTCTTTAACTGGTCAGATACATGACCTTTTGAATCTGAAATCAATACATGTCTTCCTCTCTTAAATGTATTCCATCTCGGTGACCTTCACCTCTGATCTATTAACCACAAAATTTATCAGTATTTGTCTTGTCTTGAATGCAAGCCATCCACAAAGTTTGGTCATGGTCTGTGGCATATGACTAGAGTTATTTTGTGGAAACTGTTTACATTCTTGGAATCCCTCTGTCCTTGCCATCTGACCTTCTAATATCAACATCAACAGGTTTTCCTTGTCTCTTAATGCAAGCCATCTACAAAGTTTAGTTGTGGTAAATGGTAAAGAACTTGTGTCGTTTTGTGTAAATCATTTTTCTTTCTTTTATTTCCAGTGAACTTGACCTCTGACCTTTTGATCCCAAACTGAACAGAAGTCTTCTTGTCTCAATTGCAAGCCATCCACAAAATTTGGTAAAGTAAGTGATAAGTAATTCAAGATATCATGTAGAAACCATTTCTCTTCCTGAAGGTCACTGTGACCTTATTTCATATGGACTTTATAAAGTTTGGTCAAGGTATTTGGTATACAAGTTGAGCTACTGCATGGAAACAGTTGTTGTTCCTTCACTCTCTCATGGAAACAGTTGTTGTTCCTTCACTCTCTCTCACACTAACTGCCTTTGGGTCAAAAAGGTGTCTTTCTTACCCCAAATGCAACCTTCAAAGTTTTGTAATGGTAGATGGAGGAGATTAAAGTTATTGTGCAGAAACAAAATGGGCATCTTTGCTGGCCAAGGTTCCAAAATGTTAACCCTATCTACACCTTGGCAGATCGAACAGGTATTTCTGTGCTTCAGGTCTGTGAATTTCATTGGATGCAGTGGCAAGCATCCGATCAAATTATGTTGTTCAAATCTGAACACAGTTCCTACAAGAGTGAGACATGGGCGGCACACAACCTGAATGGACTCATAAATAAGCAATTTTCCACTGCATGTCTGTGTTTGTACATATACCTTTCACTTATATACACCTGTAATGGCTTTTCTCTGGTATGCAGTCACACTTTTGATGTTAAACTTAGAAAGTATCCTTTTAAACTCAATTACCTCCACCATTTTTGGCCCATATACAATGCACCACTGCTAATCGCTATTGATTATTGGCATTACATAATAAGGGTGGCAACTCATGAAATCCAATACATGTCACTAGGACAAAGCTCTCAAATATCTGCTCAACCCACCAAGGAGAAGATAGGGTTAACATATCAGAACATTAGCTAGCGAAGATGCAAAATGGGGAACAGTTGAATGGATGGACTGCACATAATATTGTACTCCATATTACAGTCGCAAATAGTGTGTGTGTGTGTGTGTGTGTGTGTGTGTGTGTGTGATTTTGATTTTTAACGTAGCTTTAACAATTTTTCAGTCATATCGTTACGATGTCTGCAGTGTGGCAGTTTATAGTGATGTCTAGCATTGAAGCATGATGTCCCACCCAGTCACATTATCATGACACCAGTCGCAAATAGTAAAGTGAACACATGCTGCATGACAAAATGATGGTACAGTATATAATTTCTGCATAAAGCCACTAAATTTTAACACTGCAATCATGACTTCAATCTTATTAAAACTTATAAAGGGTCAGTCTTAACAACTACAATAAAGTGGTGCATTTTATGCAATTAAAGCCATTACACTATAATGATCTTGTTCCATCTTTTAATTATTATGCATGTACATTTTGCTTTTAGGCAGGAAGTTGAGAGTAGATCTGGAACTGAAAAATGCAAATGAAAATTGCAATGCTAGATTCTAACCCTTCTGAATAGTTACATATTTGCATACAAGTCAGAACATATTTCAAGTATGACAGACCCTGACATTCCATTGCATAATACACTGGCAGATCAGGATCTTTGTCATTTGTTCTATTGTTTAGTCCCCCAAAAACTGTATATCTCCAGATTTGCCTGTGCATTAAGTGACAGATCTGGGTCTATAGAGATTTTGTAGTTGGATTGTACTTGTATGTCTGTATATATGGTACCACTATTACAGGGTCAATGCAACAACATACAGTAGAGCTCTGAAATATCAAAAGTACCATCAGACCAATGTTTTTGGTCTATTCGTTGCTTGATACAAATTCTGATGGTGCAGAGAATCTTTGGTCTGGTGTTTCATGGCACAGCAACACAAATATCAGGTAGGTTATTTAGTGCTGAGGCACTTGGAGTAAGGTGTACTGTCCAATGACATGCCTTGGTAGCCAACCCTGGGCTGATATGATAGTAGGATTCAAACCAGCACCCTTTCAGTTGCGAGTCTAGCATGCTAGCCAGAGTCAGAATGGTTACTGCCTCTATTTAGTCACTTCTTATGACATGCAGTAGATTTTTTTCTTTTTGTTGCTTTTTAACGCCACTTTTAACACATTCTTGGCATGCCAAGGAAACAGAATCTATATGCCTTTCCCATGGACACACCGAGGCAGTCTAATACACCAGGCATAATCTATTCTCAAGCCTGCTGCGACAGGGCTTGAGGGAAGAGAAAGCTTTACATGAAGACTGATCAAGACAATGAATAATGAAGTGATCGATGCTATATAAGTTTTACAGTAATACAACATTCCCTCAAACACTGTATTTCTACGATTTTCAGCTTTTAACCCGGGGGGGGGGGGGGCTTGTCTGAAAAAGTCAATGATGAAAATCATTATCAAAACATTTTTGCCTTGCCAACTAAATATTTTCCAGGGTATGTTGATAACAGGCCAACTTTTATTTGCCTTAAGCCATTTAGTATGTTTTGCCTGACAGGTTTATTTCAGTTTAATGACTGAATTTATAAATACAACAATATTCATGCATCAAGTCTTTGCATTTTATTGTCCTTAAAAGTACTTTGTACTTTTTACATTTCTAACTTCATTTTTACGATTCTTAAACCTGGCATTTATTTATATTTACACATAAAAATCATATTTTGTCTTCATGTGACAAATGCATGAAAAATGACCAAATGTAGCATTAACTTTACTAAAAGAATATTCCATGGCACCTTTACTTGCTATGGTCAATAATGTGTTGAACATGCTATTAAAATGAACAAACACAAACTTACCATATGAATGTTTTTTCCCTTCTTATTTATTACATATATTATTTAAAATTTGATGTAGATTTTATATTCAGATTTATTCCAGTTGGCAGATGGTGTTCTGATTGTATGAGAAGGTAGACTGATTTTTCACCTGTCTAGGAAAGTTCTTAATTGGAATTCTGTGAACTGCCTGTTTTGCAAATATTGAAGTTAATTTTCCAATCATAAAATCATAAAATCACCCTGGTTGGTGCCATGCTTTTTTGGAAGCAGGCCTACCTATGAAATTTGCATTCATGGGGCCAACTTACATTCATAGTCTAGACACAAGATACTTTTCAATCAAGCTGGTGCCAGGAGTTCCCAACATGTATATAATGCCACATGTGCCTTACTTAATTTAACATTCACTTTTATTTTTTGAATGGAGGGGACTGAAATCTACAAGGCTATTAAATCACTGTGACAAATTTACTCATTTGTTTCCTCATTAAACACAAAATAACAGCTTTACCTTAAAGTGGAAAATGACTTGATTTAGACAAATTTGAAGGTCAAAAAGTAAATTTCTTTGCAGCAAGTGTAAGCTAAAAGCTAAATTGTCACCAGAGACGGGGAAAAACCACACTGTACTCGTTAACCTCGTACATCATATAAATTCACAGTATTTTTAACTGACTCTTTGCCCTGCTTTAATTAGTGTTCATTTTAGTGAACACTGAAGATGTCATGAAAAATGCCTGAAAAATGTTATGATGATTTGAATTTGTATGTCATATACAGTGGCAGCCAAATATATGTTCGCGCAGTATTCAGCCCAAATGTCCATCAACCTGCCAGTGTACCTATAAATCACATGATGCTGGTCACACTTTGCCAGTGATAGGACTGGTCTGGTCTGCAGTACATTATGGATCAACACTTGCTGCAGTTTAACATGTATCAATATGTATATTTATATATGAATAACATGTAGCAATATTTATATATGAATAACATGTAGCAATATTTATATATGAATAACATGTAGCAATGACATGGACCTTTGGTTTAAAAAGTTATGAAGCCATTATTTTCTTGTTCCACTTACCATGACCTTACTCTGAATTTTAGACCCAAACATTGAAAGGTTTCTTTATTACACCATTTTTTATTAAGCAAAGGGCCCAAGTATTCACAAAATTCACTGTGCAAAACCCTTTTTTTGTGTCAAAATGACCCTAACCTTCGCCTTCAATATCTTACGTGAAAGATCTCCACATACTTTGGTCATGGCATGTTGTTAAGAACTACATATATTATGGAAAGAATATTTTTCTTTCAGTCACAGTGACATTCATCTTTCAACCCTAAAATCAATAGGCTTCTTTCTCAAAGTGCTTTGGTGAAGGTAGAACAGACTTCCTACACAAATATCATTTCCCACTACCACCATCACCAATTCTTGGTGACAAATTTCTGATTTTTTTGGTGACTAAATTCTGTAATGTTCAGACAAGACCAGAAAGTTGGATTTGTACACAGGAAATAATACTGATCAACATCATAGTAAAGAGAACTACATAATCAGCATTTTATCAAGATGGCTTCCCCCTCTGCTTTCAGCCATCTGATCCACCCACTTCAACACTACAGACTTAAAGAAGCATATAATGGAAATTTTCCATTACTTTAAATGATAATTTCCCCCCCCCCCTTTTCCATGACCATGGGAACCTTGTACAAGGTTGAGAACTTAAATGTTTGTGCAAAAACCACATTTTATTTTCAGCCATGATAATCTTGACTTTTGACCTTTCTACTTTACTCCCATTACAAACCATCAACAAAGATTAGTTCATGTCTGTGATAAAGAGCTAAAATTACCATGGAAATCTTGTGACACCAAAACTGGTATACTTCTTCCTTACCTAAAGTATTTATGAAGTTTTGTAATGGTAGATGGAGGGCAAGTAGAGTTATTGTGCTGGAACAAAACTGGAACAAACAGATGCTTTGGTTTTGGTGTTTTAAGGCACATCAAGAAGGATTATTATTTCAGTGCTACAGCAATTGGATTCGAGTGTCTTGCTCAAGAACATGCTACAGTAGTGAACCCAGTCTGATCTGATGGTAGCATTCAAACCTGCACCCATTTAATCATACATCCAGCATGCTGACCATTAAGCCACTGTGGCTCTGGCCTCCATCAGTCACCTATTACATTATGCTTATGGCTAACATATAAAAATGATTAAATGAAGAAAGAAAAAATTAAACATTTTAATATTTCAATATCATAAGCACCTGAAACTCTCCAATGACAAAAATACAATATCTTTAAAGTCTAAAAGTGCAACTTTTATGCTCAGGATTCCAATGTTAGATGACGACATAACCTTTGTACATCAGGGTGATTGGAGAAAATTATGCTTTTGTTAACTTATTTAATTATCATATCAACTGTGCACTATCTGATTAAAATAAATGAGTAGGAACATGCATGCGGATGTGTATACCATGGCATGGGGGTTCCTAATGCCTATATTTACTGACACATAAACAGAAAGGGTCAGGCAATGTCTCCCTGTCTGATCCCTGGAGCCTCAGTCTTAGCATAAAAATGTGAATGTGCTGATAGGTACATCCTGGGTCAGAAGGAAAAGTTAATCTTTATTTAAGTAGAGGGATGTAGGATGACATGACTCAAGTGTTGAACTGAACTTTCATAAACTGTAAGGGAAACTTTCCAATGATAAAATGTTTGAATGATGACATACTGATATAAATGAATCTAACAAAGCAGTAAAATGTCCTTCACAACCATATATTTCCAATCTATGAGCTGTTGTTTCTATTTTGGTTGTAATGTATCATGTCTACATATCAAAGATAAATTGTGTCAAAGTTAACAGCTGATCAATGTAAGCATATCAATTAAACTTCAAGAGAGCAAAAACTTGCAAAGGATTGTAATGGAACCCTAAGAAACACTTTCAGGTCTTCCTTTTATGTCTTTTCTTCATTTTGAAAATTCAACAACCTTTTTATGCTGATTTGAAAGCTGTATTCCATCTACCAATACCTTTGAATCAGCAAGTCAAGAAAAAAAGACAGCTTTCCCTGTGCAAAAGAAACAAATTAATGAACAGACAGATAACTGTGATTTTTTTTTTTCATCTGCCAGAACATCTACAGTAAGCCATTTAGAGACCTGACTCAAGATTCTACATGGTTTCTACATTTTCTGACACGGATCTGGCAGTGATCACACAGTCAATCTTTGGTAAACATAGGAATAATATATCTCTCATATATTGATCATAATCAACTTGTATTACTTTTCCAGGATTAAGGAGTAATTTTTTTTTGCCTGATTCATCAACTGTCTGTATCTTACACTGCTGCATTTTAACTCCATGGAGAATTCTCTCAACACACTTGTTAACAAAGTTCATGGCAGGTTCTTGTCAATTACCTCATACTAATTAAATTCTCCCTGAAATGGACACACTTTTTACCACACTGACTGAAATTGGCATCCTTCATGAATTTTCTAATCAAGTTAAGCTACCCAGTAGATTCTATGGGGACTTCATATTTCTATGTCATACTGAACTTTTACCATATATACTAACTTATAAGTTGAGTTCAATGGTAAACAACACCGACCCTGATCTGTTGTCACATAATGCACTGGCAGATCAAGGTCTATGTTGTTTGTTCTACTGACTACTCTTAAGAAACTACACAGACCCAAATCTGCCAGTGCATTATATGATAGCAGATCTGAGTCTGTGTAGTTTGCAGTGATATTTGACTTCTAAGCAGATATATATGGTAGCTTTGCTTGATGATATTTGGAATTGTTACTCCTTTGAAGCTGATGATAATCTCATGTCACTGATATGGGTCAGTACTCTAATGCAATGGGGAAAAAATGAAACAAAATTATTTTAATCTGCCCATCTGAATGTATGTGAAACAAATGTATCACAATTAAACAAAATGGATTTTGTTGAATTTATGAAGGTGACCAGCACTACATCTCTGGGTCTTGTGATCCATATTTAACCACATAACCTATTCAAACAACTGACTCCATGAATTTTTTTTGCAATGTACCTTGCTAAATTTATATACATAAATGATATGGCATATCCATGGCTTATATTCATATAGCATATCCATGGATTATATTAAAATGGCATATCCATGGATAATATTCATATGGCATAACCATGGATTACATTCATGTGGCATATCCATGGATTATATTCATGTGGCATATCCATGGATTATGTTCATGTGGCACATCCATGGATTACATTCATCTGGTATATCCATGGATTATATTCAAAAGGCATATCCATGGATTATATTTAAATGGCATATCCATGGATTATATTTAAATGGCATATCCATGGATTATATTCATATGGCATATCCATAGATTATATTCATATGGCATATCCAGGGATTATATTCATATGGCATATCCAGGGATTATATTAAAATGGCATATCCACAGATTATATTCATATGGCATATCCATTGATTAAATTAAAATGGCATATCCGTGGATTAAATTAAAATGGCGTATCCATGGATTATATTCATCTGGCATATCCATGGATTATATTCATATGGCATATCCATGGATTATATTCAAATGAAGTTAAAACTTAGAGACGGGTGGGTCAGTGGGGGAATAGACATGATGGATATCCTGTCTGAGAGAGAGAGAGAGAGAGAGAGAGAGAGCACTTCCCTCTTGTTGTATTCTTATTATTTACTGAATACATGATGACTAATAACAGTCATATATGTGCTGTCAGTTCCAATTGTAAAAGTTGACAGCTCCTGATTTTCTGAAGCATACATGTTGAAGCATCTATCTATGCAATCATTATTTCTCATGCAAGATCCAACTCTAAAGTGGGTCAGTAACAATCAATTAACCATTGTAGTACACAAGGATTCTGTTTTGAATTAGTTTCAACTGCTTTTGACATTCATGGCAGAATAATTGGAAAATTGAATTCAGAACATGGTTTCATGAATTCAACATCTTCAACTGTTTAACTGTCATCTTTTAGTTAAAAAAAGTCAGGACCTACTCTCGTACCACTAAATACATGAGCTATGTTGACTGCTGATACTGTAGAATAAATCTTACCCTGTGTTAGAAAATATCAACTATAATGATGAATACACTTAACAATTAATTTGATTGTTTGTTTAATTAAGAATCACTATATGAAGGAATATAATGAATATGTGATTATATAACAACTGCATCAAGACCACAGGACCTCTAATCATACAACATGGTATAAGGGAGACGAAGTCTAACCATACAACACTGTATAACTGTGACTAAGTCAAGTTTGTGAATAAACCTAATTGAAAGTCGTAACTGCAGATACCAGCACAAAAAGATGTATAGCTGCTGAGTATGAAAATCTTAAAGTCTTGTAAAAAAAATGGATTTGATTCTTATGAAAATCTTCAAGTCTTGTGAAAATGGGTTCAATTGTTATGAAAATCTTCTCGTCTGGTAAAAATTGAGTCAATTCATATATGAAAATCTTTAGGTCTTGTAAAACTGGAGTTGTTTCATCACATGGACTTTAAAGCAGAAGGAATGAAAGAATACGTAAGTGATGATAAAGTGAGTGGACATTTTCCATAAAATTGTTGACATGAATGCATCCAATGCTTTATGAGACAAAAGAACATAACCTTGATAGACAAAATGGCAATACTAAAACAAGATGTAATAATAATAATAATAACATTTTATATCACTAAGACCAGACATGGATAATACTGTAAAGCAATATGATAATAAAGTATGAATAATTGGCAAACTTGAAAGCTACATTAGAAATCTTGTCACATCCACCGGAGTGCTGTATTTACCTGGACATATTGCAGTGCATGTGGTCTTTTGAGCATCATCTCCAACGCAGGGCTGGCCACCATTCAGAGTGGCAGGGTTTGTGCATGTTCGCTGTCGACGCTGAAAGCCCTTCCCACAATCTGCCGAGCATGATGTCCACTGACTCCATGTTGACCATCCACCATTCACTGAAATTGATGTTTAACCTTAAATTCATAAACCGTTTTTCATAAAGTAATAAGATCAAAAGAATAACACACCCAGTGGTTCCAGTGATGAGGTTTTTCAATATTTTGTTTTGAGGGTAAATATTAAAATTTTCCACCTGTCTGTCTTCACTGTTTATCAATTGATACAAATGAATGTGCATTATAAAATAACACATGCGGGAAGACAACCAAATATTTCATCAGCCCACTCAAATGATAGATACATGTACATGTAGATATATATTAATGTGGTAATTTAATTTCCTGCTAATTAAAATTCAGTACTTGACTTGCTGTAGTTTAGATTAAGCAAATAAAAAAATCGGCCAGATTCTCTGGAAAACCATGATATTTTCATTGCACAATCACCATCCCCACCCCCAAGTTAAATTTACCATAAATTAGCAAATATAACATGCAGGTTATCCAAGTCATTCCCTACATCACACCCTGCCCCCCAGGGTATACATGATGCGTGTTATACAATTTGATTTTTACCCATATTACCACATTGTAGTAATATTTTAAAAGGCACATTTCCTATTTCAAACAATGTACCAAGTTAGAAATAGGAAATGAGTCTAATGTTGATTATATAGTTATGTATTAAATTTCTGCTAACATTTTCGAAATTTAAAGATGATATAAAAGTAATAAGAAGTAGACAAGATGAACATAAGAGATATTATGTATATGTATTTCTAATAGATAATGGAATTTAGTATTTTAATAGTAAACACATTAAAATGAACAGTAATTACTGTTATCTTTCATATAATGCACATTATTATACTCTTCTTAAGAGGGCCTCAAAGGAGACTAGTCCTTGACTAAACGCGTCACCCTCTGTAAATAAAGTATTGTTGTTGTTATAAATAACGTTCAATTTAATAACTTGCTAATTTATGCTGCAGTCAGTACGCTAAAAATGTAAGTTTACTATGCATTACTCAAGTAATAACTAGCAGCAGCATCCTCAGTCTCTGAATTTTCCATATCATCAAAATTTTCATTATAATCACTGTGAATCACATCCGTAACCTCAGCTGGGCATGCTTCATTGATGACTGAGGCCTGTGATGCTGTGTCTGATTTGCTGTCATAATCAGATTCAGAGTTAGAGCTACGGAATCCATAGGGAACAGTGGTGTTATTCTTGCCCAAGCTGCCAATATCCATTTGCAAATTTCAACATTAGTTGCACAGTGCTGCCGACCTGCCAGAGTGAAGGTGTGCTTCCCATTGGTCATCCAACTGCCCAACTCATGGATGAAGCACTTGAATGGATGGTCAACAGCTACATCAAGCAGTTGCAACTTGCCAGTCAGTCCACCGACATGTGCTCCCATGGCGCTGGTACGTTTTTGAACCAATGTTTCTTTACGGACAGCCATGGCCTCAAAAACTAGCAGAGATTTGGGTTTAAAAACCCGCATTTCCATGCACAAAAGCAGCTGTTTGTCCACTTCTTCATCACCTCAGTGTTTATTCAGCCCATTCAGTTAGAAACCAAAGTAATGCTGGCTGACAATTTTTCTCGAGGTATTGTCACTCTCTTAAAATATATTATCGGTTTTAAATTCTCACCACCTGCGGTGCATGCCAATATAACTGTAAAACATGTGCATTCATGACCTGTGGTTGCTACACCAATTGTCTTCACTCGAGATGCAGCAAGACCTGACTGCAGGCACATCAAAGACAAGTGGAGAGTAAAAAGGGTGATAACATTAGACAATAATATTATGTTAATTTGATTACATTGTTTTTATTGTAAAATCAGAAGGTGTGTAGTTCATGCCACCTGGCAATTATTTACCAATTCAGGTAGGTGACTATTTTATTTAGGCAATATGGGTAGGTGACAATTTAACTGAATTACTGATAATGGATAGGTACATCTTTGGTCCTGCATTTAACAAAGAGAGCATATGGAGTCATTGTGGAATGTCTGAGATGGCTTATGGTGAGGAAACTAATTATGAATCGACCCATTGGACAGTTCAGGGTTTCAGCGGTAAATGGAAAGGACGATTCACCATATCCCAGTATTTATATTATGTTGAAAATGAAAAGAAGCCAGTACAGATTTTAATTCTTTATTATTCTTTACAAAAACCTGCAGGTTATATACATCTGCAGGTAATCTATTTTTTTTTACTCAAAATAGAAAATCTATGTGGATCACATGTGTATTATACTTGGACATGTATTATATGCACTAATTTATGGTAATGCTTTTTGCCCACAGTATCTATTAAACAAACTACCATATTTACTCCCTTGTTCCAATTGCAAACATTTACACTGATCTGCTGTAGCATAATGCACTTAAAGATCAGGGTCCATGTTGTTTTTTCCATCAACTACTCTCAAAAAGCTGCAAAAGTCCAGATCTGCAGATGCATTATGTGATGGCAGATCTTGGTCTGTGTAGTTTGCAGCCTGACTACTTATAAGCAAGTATTATATATGGTACACTATTCCCAGGTCCAACTAGCAGTCTGATTTCTGGATTCATTTTTTTCTCCCTTGATATATCGAACTGTTAAATCTCTGCCAACAACTGTCATTCTTAGGTGCAATGTGTAAATTATAATTTACCTTGGGCTAATATGGGTTTTCATTTTTTAAGTAATTTTTCCTTCATTAAGTGAATCACACAACCCAAATGCAACTTAAATTCTCAATAAAAACATATTCCATTTTTTTTTTCTTTCATTCTATAAAGAATACTATATTCTTATTATTTTTCTGGAAATATTTGTATTTTAGAATCATTTGAAAACTGATTAATATTTTTATAGCAAATTGCCAGCCAAAGGCTGGAGGTAACTGGCCTTGTTTGGCTGCCAGAAAAGTGTTAAACGTATTTTCATTTTTGCTATGCGGAAGTCAGAAATATTCCGTGATATCATCAATCACTGGACTGTCATGAATGTGAGAGTTGTATAAAATCACACCTAAATATAAAGATGATCACAGTATGAACATGTTATTTTACAATGTTGATTCAAAACTAAATTATCAAGAAAAGAGAAGTCCAATAGTAATGGGATATTAATTAACACTTTTAAAATACTGCTATATTTTAATTTGCAAAGAAACACATTTTACTGGGAAATGCCTAGAAAAGCAGGGAAAGAAAAAGAAGGAATTCTATTCATCTGAGTGAACAAAGCACTACTCAGACTGAGGGATGTGCCAAAATGCAACAAATTTCCTTTGTCCCATGGTGTCTGTCAGTATACTGTATGCACAATGATGTCACAGACTGCAGTCTATCTGCACTCTGTAGGCTTCGCCTATGCTATTGGTTTTCTGTCCCCTTAATGAGTCAAATCCGAGTCAGGCATGTGTGGAAGTTTTTTGTTATTTCTAAATTAAGCAGCACACAATGCCTGCCAAAATTAAACTAATTCTCAACCATTGTTACAAATGAAAGTTTGTGTAAGTTTATGTTCATTGATATGCATATGACAGAGTAACAACTTTTCATGCAGCTCTGCTGCAGTTTTCATGTCAATAATTTGTCCTTCCCAACTCACCCCTACCCCAATTTATGAAAAAGTAGATGAGAAATTATGTAAATGCATTATAATACTTTCTCTCTCTTTATGGAATTAAACTGGCCTATCCTGGAATTGGCCTAACCTGGATTTCATCAACATCATTATCTTCTGGATGCAAACTTGCATCTAAAAGCCATCAATCAGGCCTGAATTTCACCAACTTAAAAGATTTACTGTTGAGAACCCTGTGATCTGATTGGCTAAAATTTAAGTTTGACTCGAAACTGACCAATCAAATGCCTTAAGTCTAGACCAAACCTAAGACAAGGTGGTGAAATTGGGCCTGGTCTCTAAAATATTTAAAAATTAGGACCCATGGTGCCAATCGCAGGAAAAATACCGTAACAGAGTCACGAAAAATGCATCCTCAACCAAATCTTTAAACATCCAGTTATCTTGATATAACAGAGGATAAACTATCCATTACTTTACCTTCCTTCATTCAATTATCTATCAGAGCTTCTTAATTCACCTCCATTATTGGCATTTGGTAGACTGCTCCTCTAACATTTGCAATAATAGGAATCTATCTATCAATATTTATCTGGAACCTGTCTGCCCAGGCAATTCTGGAAGCCTTTTTGCTCCCACCCAATAACTGCAATCCCACTGAACTCTGTATTGCTGGAATTAAAGTTGATGATTTTCCACTTTATTTGATTTAATTACAAATGATGTTACACTCTGTCAGTTAATTTCCTGTGGGACTTGGGATAGCTGCAGAGAAAGTAAACAATATGTCTGCTATCTATTCTGTCTTACATCCATTCCCTAGTGTTTGAAGTAAACTAAAAACTTAGCCATTCTCATTAAGGCTGAATTCTTCTGTTGAAAATTGCCAACTACTGTGTGTGTGTGTGTGTGTGTGTGTGTGTGTGTGTAGAGTTCAAAGGTAAATCAGCACAATCCTGGCTATATTATGCTAATTAAAGTTACAAAACAATAATTGTAAAGAGGTCAAACTTTGTATTTAAATTCCATTCTTTAACCCAAGATTATTTACAACAAGGATGTAAGAAAGTGGACTGGAACAAGATAGACAAATTATTAGCCAGGGAATTTAATAAATGGAAAACAACATTTTTTTAAAAAACTTTTCAACAAAAAAAAAAAAATGATTTCAGTTTACTCACATGGTCTCCAAATGTGTAATGTATAGATGTTTGTTTCCATCGTTACGTCAAACTAGGAAAGCAGTTACAAATATTATGAAAAACAGTACAATTATGAAAAATTATCAGTTTGAAGAATACATAATGAACACATGATGCAACTTGCATGAAGTAAATATATGGAGATAACTCCATTATTAAGAAAATGAAGATTCTACTGTTATAATACTGTATAATCCTCCTGTGGACTCTGCTGTTAGAGGACTGTATAATCCTCCTATGACTCTTTTAGAGTACTGTATAACCCTCCTATGACTCTTAGAGTACTGTATAATCCTAATGTGGACCATTCTGTTAGATTCATGTATAATCCTCCTGTGGACTCATGTAGATGACTGTATAATCCTCCTGTGCACTCTGCTATAGATTACTGTATTATATTTATATGGACTCTACTGTTAGATTACTGTATTATCCTTCTGTGGATCTACCATTAAAGTACTTATAATCCTCTTAAGGACTCTACCTTTAGATCATTGTACAATCCTTCATTGGACTCTACTGTTAGATTACTGTATTATCCTTCTGTGGATCTACCATTAAAGTACTTATAATCCTCTTAAGGACTCTACCTTTAGATCATTGTACAATCCTTCATTGGACTCTACTGTTAGATTACTGTATTATCCTTCTGTGGATCTACCATTAAAGTACTTATAATCCTCCTAAGGACTCTACCTTTAGATCATTGTATAATCCTTCATTGGACTCTACTGTTAGATTACTGTATTATCCTTCTGTGGACTCTACTGTTAGATTACTGTATTATCCTTCTGTGGACTCTACTGTTAGATTACTGTATTATCCTTCTGTGGACTCTACTATTAGATTACTGTATTATCCTTCTGTGGCACTGCGGATGTTGTGTACCCAAATATTCAAATCTAGCCACCCAACTGAAGTTGATGCTACCATCCAAGGTGCAGAGAGGTGCATTTCCGATGTGAAATCATGGATGACATGTAACAAACTGCAGATGAATGATGATAAAACTGAAGCCATTCTGATTACAACACAAAGACTTTCTCATTCACATCCTTTACCTCAGACAATAAATATCAGCAACACCAACATTAAATTCACATAGTCAATACGAAACGTAGGTGTTACTCTCGACAATACTCTCATTGCACCAACATGTCATGAACATATGCAAGGCTGCATATCTTGAGCTGAGATGCATCAGCTCCATTCGCAAATATCTTTCAGTTGATGCCACTAAAACACTTGTGTGTTCCTTAGTACTTTCAAGACTGGACTATTGTAACTCAATTCTGTCTGGTTCGTCTCAATATCTACTTCAGAAACTTCAAAAAGTTCAAAATACAGCTGCTCGAATCATCCTTAGAGTACCACGATCAGAGCACGCTTCTCCCCTGCTCTGTACCCTACACTGGCTATCCATACGATCCAGAATTAAACACAAAATTTGTTCTCTGTGCTACGTTTCACTGACGGGCTCCAGTCCAACATACCTATCTGACCTCATCCATGTGTACACACCTGCAAGATGCTTACGCTCCTCTTCTGACACTTGTATTCTCATTATTCCCACTATGAAGATGAAATCATATGGACAACGCTCTTTTGCATACCAGGGCCCAGCCACGTGGAATGAATTGCCCACTACACTTAGACACAAAGACACAGTGATCTCATTCAAGGGCACTCTTAAAAACTCACCTATTTCAACTGCAAGAACAGACTTAAAGACCTAATAATGTATCCTTGCCTTAAATATTTACAGCATATTTT